>WHYT01014038.1:17536-42561 GCA_009806455.1 Tetrax tetrax
TTTCCATGGTTCCCGGCGTGAGTGCTGCCCGCCGCCGCCACCCCCGCAGCGCGGCGCCGACCGCCGGTAAGGGGAGGGCGGGACGGGGCTCTTTGTGCGCCGGGCCGGGCCCAGCCGGGCCGGGGCGGGCGGGCGCTGCCTCCCGGCCTACGCGGGCCGCGGCCCGGAGCCTCGCGGGGACCGGGGAGCGGCCCCGGGGCTGCGCGGCCCAGCCGGGGGCTGCGTCCGGCCGAGCCCGGGGCTGCGCGGCGGGGCCGGGGGTGCCGGCGGTTCGGCCTCCGCCGGGGCAGAGCGGCCCCGGGGCTGCGGCCGGGCCCGGTGCGGGGCCGCGCCTGTTGCGGCTGCCCGACCGGTCCCTCCGGAGCCGAGCTGGGAGCCGGGCGGTGGGGGCCGCAGCCCGGAGGCCTGGTCCCGCCGCTTCTCCCGGTTCTTTTCGGCCGTGCCTGGGGTCCCGCACCCGCCGGGCACCGGGAGGGTCCCGGGGGGGCCGTCCCGTGTGGGGAGAGCCCTTCGGGAGGCGTGAGCTCACCGCCACGGCGCGGGTGGGGGCACAGGGCGACGCGTCCCCGTCTCCGCGTGGGGCTGGGAGCGGGACAGCTGTGGGGCAGCACCCCCGGCCCCCCTTTGCCCCCGGAGCATCACCGTTCCCCCAGCGTGACCCCTCCGGAGCGCGGGGTGCGCGGGCAGGGTTTGGGTTTTGGTGGCTTCCCGCTGCGGGACGTCACCCCCTCGCTCCGCGCCCGCTTTGCGGAGCGGTGACACCTCTGCCGGGGTGGGTCACGGCTTAGCGTAGGAGCCGCGGCAAGGCCCCGGCGTGCCAAGGTGTTGGCGGTCACTTCATGGGCTGGGGGTTGTTCGTGGACCCCCGGCCAGGTGCCCAGCTGCATCTCCCCATACGGATGGAGGGCACCGTCCCGCCAGGCTGCTCCTTGCTGGGCTCCCGGCCAGCGCTGAAATTGCCACCGAGGGGTTGTGGCAAACGGCAGTGGAGAGGGGTCTGAGAGCTGCCTCGCCCGTGGAACTCACTGTTCAAAGTAGCGCTCTCATGCTCTGTCTGTCTTGTCAGGCGGGTTGGAAAAGCTCGTTTTTATTACTTTTTAAAAAAGCAGCAGAGTCACACTTCCTCCTCACACCTCCTCCTGCCACTACCATCGTCAGTAAATGTGGGGGACGGAGCGGTAAGGATATCCGCGCGGGAAAGCCGCCGTCCTGGGCTGACCCCTGAGCCTGTGACTGGGGCTTTGCAGGTGGGGCTCCCCCATGGCTGGGGAAGCTCTGGCTCTCCTCGCCGCCGCCTCCTCCTCCTCCTCGTGACACAGGCTGAAGCAGCATCTCCTCCGCTGCAGTTTTTTGAGATTTCACGAAGGTTTTCCCATGGAAGCGCCTGACTGGAGCCCGGTACTGGGCAGCGAGACCCCAGGAGAGCCGTGCGCCCCTGGGAGGGGAGATTGGCTGGTGCCGGTGGTGGGGCTAGAGGAAAGCTTTCGGTGGTCCTTGCAGCAGCGGAGACCCAGCCCATCATCAGCTCGCTGTGCCTTTCTCGTCAGTCCCTGTCACTGTGCACCCCGCTCCTGCGGCCTTCCCCACCGTGATGTCTGACCACCTCGGCTGTGCCTGTCTCTGCCGTGGTGAGGATGTACCCGATGCCGGCGGAGCCTTACACGCCGATCCCTAGGCGCCCACAGCCCCTTCCTGGTGGTGGAGCCTCTGATTGCCAAAAGTGTTTCCTTCAAAGATGAGTCAAAGGCTCCTGCCCTCTTTCCTGGGAGCTTTGCGGCTGCGAAGTTTTGAATTTTTCAGTATTTTATTAAGAAACAGCTTTCAAATTAAAAAAACCCTAACAAAAAGTGTCTAACCCGTGCACCGGCACCCAGCCTTTTCCCCAGAGCAGCTCCGCGGTGTGGCTGAGCGGGCTTTGCCGCGGCAGCAGCGTGGGCGCTGTGCTTCCCTTCCAGCCCGGGCTGATAAGAGCAGGCAGGGAGCGAGCAGGGTGTCCCGGCACGATAGCGAGCGCCTGGTACTTATCTGCCTGCACAAACACGCTCTGCGGGGGCGAAGATAACGGGTGATGCTGGGGATGCTGCCATTCGGAGGGGAACGGCCGGGAGAGGAGCCGGAGGGTCATTCGTGCCCCGTGTTTGTGCCGTGAGGGTAAAATCCCGGGGGTGGGACCTGCGGGGAGAGGGCTGCGGCCGGAACCCTCCGGGTGCGCTTGCCGGCGGCATCGCTGGGTGCTCCTGGTCGGAGCTGGGAAGCTTTTGGGTGGCACGAGTTAATGGTGATGGTAATTGTATACTAGAAAATAAGAAAAATGCTTCAAGTGGTAACACAGAGCTGCGTGGAGGTGTGTGAGGCGGTGATCAGTCCCTCTCTCGTGGCGTGGCTGGGGCAGCAGCCATCACCATGGCCAGGGTGCGGAGGGACGTTGGCTGCTGCTCGGTGGCACTGGGCTTGCGGCAGCGCTTCGAGGACCAGCCTTTCCCAGGCCTCAGTCCCGTTTTTGGCCGGGCCGCCGATTCCCTGGGGTCAGCGCAGGAGCCGGCTGGGCACGGTGGTGTGCGAGGTGAGCCGGGGCAGGGAGCCTCGCCGGCAGGACAGTCCCTAAATGGAACAGGGAAGTTGGAAGGGGAAAGAAACCCCCCCCAGCCGGGTGGGAAGCTGTCTGGAAATAACGGGAAATGAGAGCAGGGGGAACATCTGGGTGCGGTTCACGCACCGCTTCTGACGGGCACGGGGCGGCTGCCACCTCTGGGCGATGGTGGTTGAGAGTGGGCTCCTCCATCGAGCAGCGCCGTCGGCGTCATGTCCCCACCGCGGCTCCGGCAGTGCCGAAACCACCGGTGTCCCGTGAGTGTCTTCCCCTGCCCCGGGGGTCTCCCTGCATCCACCCCAGTGTTGGCGGTGCCGGGGGGGACAGGCTGCGGCGCCCCCGTCCCCGGTGCCCGCGTCCCGCCCCGCCGGCCGCCTTTGATGCGGGTGAGTGGCAGGTCCATTGTGGCCCCTTTGTGCCTCGCTCGGTTCTCGGGGTCCTCACAAAACCTGCCATGGAAACCGAAGCCAACCGCTGCCCCAGGAAACCCGCAGGCGCAATTAGGAAATGCAAATAGAAATGCAAATGCCTGCACCGCCTTCCAGGGCCTGGAAAGTTGTCCCCGGGCCACTGGTGTCCCCAGGCCACTGGTGTCCCCAGCTGTGGGGATGGGGAAGGCATCGGGGTGGGACCGGGCCGGCAGCAAGAGGCAGGGTGAGCGGTTTTTGGGGTGCCTCGGGCTCTTCCCCAGCCGCCCCGTGCTCGGCAGCGGGAGGAACGGGGCATCTCGGCCCGTGCTGAGCGGTGACTCATATGGTGACAATATGACATTGATACTTTTTTCCACCCTCTTGGTTGCCCAGCGACAAACAAACAAGCAAGTGTCTTAAAACCCAGACTAGCGTCCTTGCAGGAACCGTCCCCTCCTGCCACGGCTGTGCGTGGCCGTGCTCTGGCGTGTCCCCATCGCTGGCGGTCCTGCCTGTATCCTCTGGGGTTCGTTTTGGGGAGATAACCGCCTTTCTGGCGTCCTCTGCGGCTGCGGTGTGTGAGCCTGGCAGAGGGAAGGCAGGCTTACCCTCCTCACCAAAGCACACCGAGAATAGATGGAAAAGGAGATAAAATCCACCCACAGATAACTCCGGGAGTACAAAAGCTTCAGGTCTTCGTTTCTAGGTGGTGTTTATGGGCACTGGATGCTCTGGCCCTTCCTGGGGCTCCCAGAGGAGGCGTGTGGGTGGAGTGGGGATAACGGGGCTGAGGAGGACGGAGGGGAGAGCGGGGAGGTGAAGGGAGGATGCTGATCTGAGCGGTTCCCCTCCCTGGGAGGAAGCGGTACCGTTCCCGTTTCCCATCTGCTGGAGGAGCGGGGAGCCGGGGAGATGAGGTTGGCACGAGGAGAGCGCCGTCCACAGCCATAATGCGTGTTGGGATCGGGTCGAATGGGTTTATGCGCCGATCCGCGCCCTGTCTGGGGCTGTACTGCTTAAAACCACGCGTTTGCTGATGGCTTTTGTTTTCCCAAGGTGCAGCCCCTAAGCCCTTTCCTATCGGCGGCTGAAGTGATGCAGGAAGCGCCTTCCCGTTAGCGGTGCTTTCCCCCAGCCCCAGTCTGCTTTTATTGCTGGGAAATGAGCTCTGACTCCTGGAAGTGGTATTTCTTCCTTCTGCCTGACAGCTTGTCGATCCCTGCCCTCGCTCGCTTCCCCGGGGAAGGCGCACGCAGCCAGGCACGCCGGTGATGGAGCCTTGCTGCCGTCCTTGGCGAGGAGCGCGGGGAAAATAGACAGATCGCCTCCGGAAAATGGAGCGTGGCCCACTGCTAGGTGGGTTTCAGGGACGTTTGGGCTCCAGGCTGATTTTAGTGTTTGCCTGGGCTACGGAGTCAATTACAACGGTGGGATTTTGCTTTGCCACCACGCTTCCAGGCAGCTGTTGAACGCACACGAGTGCGACCTTTGCAGCAGCCGGGGAGCTCTGCGGGGCACCGCGGGCTGCGCCGGCACCCTCCTCCAGATCAGGCACGGCCCTGCCTTCACCTCCACGTGCCGTCTGCGAGGGGACAGGGGGCACCAGGGGGGCACGGCTGGCGGGCAGGACCTGGCCGGTGCTCTCCCTGGCGCCTTCGCAGAGCCAGGCTGGCACGGCCTGGGGAATGGTGGCCGGAGCCCCGGCTGATGGAGATGGGTCGTGCGGGAGCACATGCGGCGCCGTAAGGCAGCGGTGGGGATGGGGGACAGCCTTCGGGGAGGAGTCCCGGGCTCCTGGAGCCTAAACTGTTGCTTATAAAGCGGCTTTGAACCGCCCTGGCTGGCAATTGCCATGGTCAGGCTGGTGCAAAGCAACCGGGACGGGATGGCGATGGGGTGGTACGTGAATTAGTTATGCAAACTTAAAAACAATGAAACAGGAGACTTTGAAGAAGAACATGACCTAGTTTGGTGGTGGGGCACAGCAGGCGGCCGGTGGGCTGAGGGGGCAGCGGGCAGTGCCGCTGCGCGGGGGCTCTGGGTTTCCCTCGCTGGCACGGGAACAAGCTGCTGCTGAGCTTGAAAGGAGACGGAGCGCTCAGCCGAGCGTTGGCCTGGCTTCAAACCCAGGTTAGCATCTCGCGTGGTTTCCATACAAAGCTGCGACGTGCTGTGACGGAGCCGGAGGAATGGAGCAAACTCCACACTTCGGCTTCCGAGGGCTTTTCTCTCCCCCGTGAGGAGCCTGCTCTGGAGGCTGGCTGGAAGCGCCCCGGCGGCAGCGGCCTGGCGCATTGCTGTGATCCAATATCCGTCCCCAGCGAGGTTTAGCGTTTCAAGCAGGTTCTCCTCTGCTGAGCAATGTCACCCGGCGCGAGGGAGGACAAAAGAGCAGCACAATTACAGCGCGATGCCGTGTCCCAGGACAGCCAGGACACGGCAGCGCCCGGATTGTCGGCGCGGTGCTTTTGCGGGATAGCTTGCATCAGCCATATGGCTTAGCGACTCATAAAAAAAAAAAAAAAAAGAGCTCCTCTGTTTGCATCTTAATTAGTCCTTCTCTTCCTCTCGGTCTTGGCTCGCAGCGATCGCGACTTGGGAGCGCAGTGCTGAGAGCCGCTGCGGGCTGAGCGGGGCTGCGTCCGGCTCCTGCCTTCGGCACGGCGGCAGCGGGGGCTCATCCCGAGCGACAAGGGACGGGTGACCGCACGGGGTGGCTGGCGTGCGGCGGGCGGGCATCGGGCAGGAGCCTTTTCGCTGCCATGCACATATCGTGTCACTGCCGTGCCACGTAGCGAGGGGCTGGGGAGGAGGGAGAAGCGTCTCCCTGTCGTCCCCGTGCCGCCCTCGTCCTCTCTGGAGCTGCTGGACGTGGTGATGGAAGTGCAGGACGCCTGGAGCTGCTGCCGTGGTGATGGAAGTGCAGGACCTTTCCGTGCAGGTCCACCCAGCGTCACTGGTGGGCTTTGCCGCGCACACGGCATGGAAACCCGGGGCTTTCCCCCTCTCGGCTGTGGTGTTGTGCCCCAAGGGAAGGGGTTGCCAGCAGCCCACGCTGTGGTTGCCTCTAAATCTTTCTGCCAGACCCCAGTGGCCGGGGCCCGTCCTGGTAAATAATTCACCATGCTGCCAGTAAGAGTTTTACTCACTAATTTTGTTTCCGTAGAAACTCGCGCAGTCTCGCAGCCTCGGGCGAATCAATACGGATTTTTTTCTTTCCTTTGCAGATGAGGCGACGGCCCTCAAACCCTGATGGCAGGAGAGCAGCGGCCAGGGACGCTGGTGGCCGGGCGGCACCTCGGCACTGCCCTTCGCCTGCTCCGCACTGCCCGTCCCTGCCTGGCTCTGTGGGATGCCCAGGGCTGGATCCTGCAGGGTCAGCCCAGTCTAATCCCAGTCCATTCCAGTCCACTCCCAGTATGTCCCAGCTATGCAAAGAGCCGGAGGGGAAGAGGCTGCCTCCACTCATGCTTTTTCTCTGTTTCCCATCCTTTAATTTTTTTGACCTTTGACCTAAAATGGCAAATTAGCATTTGTGAATCAGCCACGCTAATTAGCCAGGAGCGAGGCCAGCCCTGCCCCCAGCCTGGGTTCCCTTTCACCCGCTCCCTGTTAGGTGCTCACTGACCAAATCTAACCCCAAAATTGCCCGGAGGCGACTCCTCCACGCTCCCTGACTGGGGTCTGGCCCCAGGGAGAGCCGCACACCTTTGTCTCTGCAGGAATTTTTCTTTTCTTTCACTCCCCGTTGCGTCCCGACGCTTTTGTGCCGCACCAGCAGCACAAAGGGATAAGCAGTTAACGATGGGCTCGTGCGACATACGGCGTGAGGGCTTTGCGCGACGGCTGCGGCCGGCACTGCGGGGATGCGAGTGGGCACGGGGGTGCCCGGGCTTCCCTCCTGCGAGGCTTCAGATGGGTGGGTAAACTGAGGCACGGAGTGTGACAACGGGTGCAGGGCTTTCCTGCGGGACGGCGGCAGCGCTGGCGCCCAGACCTGGCTGCCGTCAGCGGGCAGCGCTCGCTCCTCGTAGCCGTCCGATCAAGCTCCAAGCTGGGATGTGTGTTTTGGTGTCAGAGGTGAAAGGCGGAGGAGGAAAGGTCGCCGATGTTCGGCCACCTCACGGAATAATCTTGTATTGGGCTCCCTGCTTTAGGCAACCTCTTGCGTCTGATTTACGACACGTTGACACCAAACGGAGCTGAACAGAGACACAGTTACACCGTGCGAAGGGATGCTGCGGTACTTTAATCGCTCACACTTGCCTGACCTAATTTTTTTTTTTTTTTAATCCCTTCCTGGAAACCTTATTTCATGTTTGAATTCCCTCAACTATTTTAGGAATGTTGTCCTGCCAAGATCAAATTACCTTCACTGAAACTGGCGCAAGGCAGCCCCGCATGGCAGGCGACTTTTTCATTAAGCTCCGGTGCTGCCTCGTTAATGGAGGCTTCGTTTGGAGGGGGGGCTGTAACTGTGGCGCGGCCGGGGATTAGCGCGGCGTGATGCCACAGGTCAGGGGGTGGCAGAGAGGGCTGGGGGCATCGCGATGTGGCCGGCAGTGCCAGGACCCCGGCGCTGGGCAGCCCCCCTGCAGCCCTGCGGATCCGGCTGCACCCCGCGGCTGGTGGGGGGGTGAAGGAGGGGCTCTGGGTGCTGTCCTGGGGGGACGAGGGGTCCCCAGCAGAGCCCTGCCTGGCTTTCCCAGCCCGGCCAAGTGCAGCCCCCCAGTTTTCAGCTGGGTGAGGCTGGTTTGTGAGCCGTCTGGGTGCTGCGAGAGCTGACGTCCGGGCGGCTCACAAAGGGCCCCTGTAAATCTGTCGGGGAGGGTGGCGTGGCCGCGGCCGGGCGAGCCATGGGTGCTCCGGGGCAGCCGCTGCCGCTTCTTCTCTGAAATGCGGTTATCGTGCATTTCGTCTGGCTGCGGGCTCCCCAGTAAAACCGTCAGGTGAGAGCAGTTGAGCGGGAACGCCGACGATGCCGGGTGTTGGGACCGGAATCGCTCCGTGGCTCGCCCTGCTCCCCTCTCGGCTGCTTCTCTGGTCTTGAAGGCCTCCCAGAGCCAAGAGGGGAATTTCGTTTTGCAGAGAGGTACGTGCTGCGCGGGTTCTCAAGCAGGGCTTACCTCTGCTCTGCTCCCTGATTGCTTTCTGCTTTGAAAAGGGCTCAGAGCCAGCCCTTCAATACGTGGCAGAACAGGTATAAAGGAGATCTGCAGGTGCTTTTTTGTTTCCGTGAAAAAGGATTTGCTGGCTGCAGTTTTCCCAGGCTGCGGGCCCAGAGGTGTGCACGTACATCCCCGGAGGCGGGCAGAGAGGTGACCGAGGGGATTTCGGAGACTGACAAGGCCACATCCTGCACGTCCTCCGTGTGTGCTCTGCGTTTCAGTTTGCTGGTAGAGACTACTGGAATTTTTGTTCCAGATCATTTACTTTCCATCCTAGTTTCAATCCTGTTACACCTGCAGCCGCTGAGCAATCACGTTCCTGGACTTCTTGTTCCTTCGCAGGGGCCTGGCTGCAGATTGTCAAGCTCTGCTCTGGCCAAAGCCATTATTTCTGTTTAACGTCGCTGGTTCTGAGTTCCTCCGAGAGTTTTTTCTCCAGGGCTCGGGCAGCCCTGGTCTCTGGATAACCCCGTGCGTGGAAATGCTTTCTGCACTTCTGCGTCGCGTCCCCCGGCCGAGTCATTACAGCCACCACCGAGCGATGGGTGCCCTCGGGGGAGCGCTGGGCTGGGGGAAACAAGTGTCACCCCCGTCCTGGCTGCAAAAGCGGGGTTGTGGTGTGTTGGCAGGGACGATTTAAAACACAGCGTGGCAATAACAGGGGAAAAGGGCTGGGCTGGTTTAGCGGCGTTTGAGCAATCCCATCTGTTGTGTGAGCCGCAGCAGGCTCTGGGGAAGGGAATATTCGCGTTTGCGCTTGGTGCCAAAGCTCTTCCCCGAGCTGCGAGGGCTGTGAGCGATCCGTCCTCGTGCTTTTACAGCTGTTGGCTCCTCCGTTCGGGCTGCATTCCTCGCGGAGCTGAGCGACTGTTGTTTCCAGCATGACGTGACCAGTTCGACCAGCCCCTGGGATTATCCAGCTGCTCATCTGCGCCGTTCCCGGATGGCCGAGGGCCGAGCTGCGGGCAGCCTCCTCCGCGCCTTGCACCGGTTGGAGCCCACCCGAGCAGCCTCTCGGGCCGTCCCTCGATGTGCAGAGTCCCTTTCTGCGAGGTACCGAGTGCCCCGCTCCCACGGCTGGCTGAGGACCAGCTTCGGAAAGGCAGGAGGGCGGCCGGCGCAGCGCGGCAGGGGCTGCGCGGAGGACGTGCACGCTGTCTGCTCCCCGATGAGCGTAATTAAGGGTTTCTCCGCAGCTGCCTTGTTCTTGGCTCTGGCTCTGGCAAGGGCGGATCTGAATTGTGCAAGTCATTAGCGGAGGAAAGGCAGATTCACCCATGGGCTCGCAGGGGCGAGCCTCCTCCCGAAAGGCCAGCTTTTGTTTGGTTGAGTTTTATGGTTTTAAGTGGTGAGCTAACGGCAGGAGCTGGACCCAGAGGTGTGCCAGTGCCTGAGCACAGCGTGCGGAGAGAAAGAAACCGTTGGCATGTGCGGGAGAGCGTCCTGGCTCGGTTGCGATGGCAAAACATGTGCGGGCATTTTCCCCACTAACCCCCACTTGGGTGAAAGCCGGTGTGGATGTGGCAACGTGGCGGCGTTCCCCGCGGGTTTGATGCTACAGCGGCACGGTGGAAGGGCCGGCGCTGGCTCTGCACATGGCCCAGTGCCTGGCATTGGGATGTCACCTGGTGCTTTCTCGGCGGCGCAGGTCAGCACCGGGACAGCCACGGCTGCTGGTGTGGAGGCGGCTCAGCCGGGAGCTGCCACCGTGTCCCCTGGGCGAGCCAGGATCGGGCACGGCCCGTGCCCTGCGGCCGCTGACCGTGCCAGGACGGGGACATGCGCACCCGCAGCTTGCAGAGCCTTTAAGCTCCTCCTGCGACGGGTGCAGCAGAAGGGCAAAGGATTACGCCTGTGCCTGGGTTTGGATGAATGAATAGCAGCATTCAGGGTCCTTTTTGCATGACAGCAGAGGCAGAACTATTTTAAGGCAGGAAGAAAGTTGATCAGGCAACAGCTAAACGAGCCGTCACAGCCTGATTCTGCCAACGGCGGGCACAAAGCGACGAGAAGGCCAGCCCGCACCCCGAGCACGCCACGCTCACGCCTGGGCTGGCGGTCAGACACCAGCTTTCTTCTTTCCTTTTTGGGAAATCTGCAAGATTTTGCTTTTCCTGGCATCTTCCCAGCCCCTCATTGATATCACAGAAATAAGGGCCAGAAACGTGCCGAGCCCCTTCCCCACGCTGGCAGCTGGGGGTCCCGCTGCCCTCCCCGCTGCTCACCTGAAGATGATGATACGGAGAAGCAGGAATTGGGGAGGATCCTGCAAAAAACTACCGTTTTATCTCTTAAATTAACTCCTTCCTATGTCGTGACTTAATTTTGCCTGGCTTTCAACTCATGTAGTGGTTTGCGTTTCTCTGGATGAGCAGCAGGACTTTTAAGACTGGGTTTAAAAGCCTGCATTTGCAGGCTCTGCCCACGGGGCACGTGGAGCGGCCCGCTCTGTGCCGGGGGCACCGGCTGCACCTTGGATTTCCCAGATGTGCCCTTTGCAGCAGCCTCCAGCCGCATCTCAGGGGCTGGGAGGGTGCTGGCAGCACGACCCCTCGGTGCTGTTTGAAGCCAGATGCACAGCAGAGCCTTTGTGGTGTGTAAATATCTTGTCCCCATCCCTAACTGAGTTCATCTCCTGACCAGCTCTTTGCTGTGAGTGAGTCACAAGAGCAGAGGAGGAACCGAGCAGCAGTATTTTATTAATCGACTCCAGCGGATTTATTTGTCCTGGGTGAATGGAGCCGGGCAGGGCTGTCGGAATTGTTCCTGCTCCGCTGGCGCAGCGCTGCTCTGTGCCTGGCTCCTGGCGAGCGGGAGCCGATCCTGGGGACTGAAAGCGACCACGGGGATGGAGATGCTCTTGGCTGAGTGATCTGTTGGAGTTGGAGCCAATTCATTGAGCAGGAATCATCCTCCTGTCCTCTGAAGGCGTCGGCAATTCCTCTGGGTGCCGAGCGAGAGCAGGGCTGGCCCTGGGGACAAACCCAAACCCAGGGGTTAACTAGCGTTGCCAAAATAAACCTTCTCCCGGAGTCTGCGCCGAGTTTTGCGGGTAGGTTTCGCTCTCGGCAGGCTCTGGAAGTCCCTTGGAGTAGCTCGGGGCTGCGAGCCGGCGTGGCGGCCAAGGCCGGGCGAGCGCTGGGGACGTGGCTGTCACGCACGGCCTCACCATGGGCAGGGGAGAGCCCGGGTGACCTTCAGAGGTGGCTGCTCCCCTTAATGGCTCTGAATCTGATTATACCCCATTTCACTAAGAAATGTGCTTGGCACCTTCTGAATTACACACCGTTGTAGGGACAGTGGTCTTGAACTCCCCGCCTGCCGCTTCGGAAAAAGCCTTTGAAAATGATATTATGGATCAAAAGTGTTCTGGGGTAATTCTGTTCCGACGGCGGAGTTAATCCGGCACTGAATTTGGCCCTGCATTTCCAAATGAGAAGCAGTAGCTGTATAATCTGTTTATGGTTTTAAAGTGAACGTTAATCTTGGATTTGGTGGCTTTTCCCAAGGGTCGGTGTGCTGTGCTGCGGCGTGTTTTAGCCCCCTGCTCTGAAACTCTCCGAGCCGACTCCATTTTTATTTTAAAGGGAGATTTCCCTGTGTTTATAAATAGATGTCAAACCTGGAAATGTTAAATCTGGGGAGCCTGTGGCAGTGGAAGTAGTGCCATTTTCCTTACCTTGCATTTGGTTTGTACAGCGCCTGGCACAGTGCATCCGAGCTCCAGTGTGCTGGCCCTGCTGCAGAGACGGGCTGGTCCGGCGGGAACACGGTTGGATGGGTTGAACGGAATCGGATGGCCCCCGCTGCGACGGGGATCTCGTGGTACCTTTTGGGTGCTCTGTCCTGCAGGTGACTTTCTCCCCTCTCTCCTCCACAGGTGGGAGGATGCTGCAGCGCGCGGGGGGCTGACGCACGGTGCTGCCGGCCGTGGGGAGAAGGACCCCCGCCGCCCACCCATGCTCCCCACCAGCTGCTGGGGCAGCACCCCGTGACGAGCAGCGGCGGGTGCCCACCTCGCCGCGGCCGGGACCGCAGCCACCGTGCCCCCGTGCCAGTCGCCCCGCCATGACGAGCCTCTTCCGTCGGAGCAGCAGCAACGGCAGCTCGCGCGGCGGCTCCTCCGCCCAGGAGCTCAACAACAGCCGCCCCGCCAGGCAGGTCCGCCGGCTGGAGTTCAACCAGGCCATGGAGGACTTCAAGACCATGTTCCCCAGCATGGACTACGACATCATCGAGTGCGTCTTGAGAGCCAACAACGGCGCCGTGGACGCCACCATCGACCAGCTCCTGCAGATGAACCTGGACAGCAGCGGCTGCGACGACAGCTCAGACTCGGAGGACAGTATCCCCCCTGAGGTAACCCCCACCGGCGGTCTCCCGGCAGCAGGCTGTGGGTGGGGGTCCCCTGCCTGCCCTCCTGGCTGCCATGGCTGGCCCATCGTGAGTGGGCAGCTCAGGCTCATCCTGCTCCTTTCTGCCTGAGCACGGTGCTACTGGGCTGCTGTGGGCAGGCAGAGATTTGAGTGCCCATTTCGGCTGGTCTGGACCGTGCAGCTTGGCTGGTTTGTCCTGGACCGTGCTTGAGGCTCCAACCAAAGCACTCTCCTCCCAACCTCCCACCCCAAAACCCAACAGAGACCCTTTTGCTCCAGTCAGAGGGTCCATGAGGGCTGCATGCACCCACAGAGGCAGGCTCATCCGCCCACCCAAAATGCGGTGCCTCAAGAGCAGCACCTCCAAACCCTGCCGAAAGCCCCCCAGTACTGGTGCTGGGAGGCTGCCCACATCCTCTCTGCAGCGGCATTCAGCCCATCCTGTCCCCACTTTGCTGCGGCAGGGAGCGTTTCCCCGATGCCCTCACCCCGTCCTCTCGCCCTGCAGATCTTGGAGCGGACCCTGGAGCCGGACAGCTCGGACGAGGAGCCCCCTCCTGTCTACTCCCCTCCTGCCTACGAGAGCCAGGCATTCGGCAGCCGCTACCCCCGCGCGCCGCCCACCCCGCCGCCCAGGTGAGCCCTGGTCCCGTGCCTGCTGCTCGTGGTGGTCGGCAAAGCACCCTATTCCAGCGCCCGGGCGCCTTGCTGCGTCTTAGCTGGCCCCAGGAAGGGGCATCTGGCGTCGGTTCGTTAGGGCTGGGTGAGACAAAGCCAAGGGAGATGAATGAAGTTCACAGCTGGCTAAAAAATTCCTGCGAGGCCCTAAAGTCTGAACAGCTGAAGGGCCTGGAAGGCTGCTCCGGCAGCGTGTGGAATGGCAAAAATCAGCTACTGGGGGCGGGGAGCGCTCGCCTCCACTCGAAAACACCAGGTGCGGCGTGGCCGGGCCCCGCGTGTTGTGGCTCTTGGCACCGGAGACCGTGGGCTGGTTCAGTTTGCTGCTGCCAGGCTGCTGAGCCCCGGGGGTCTCTGGCCCCATGGGGTGCGGGTCTCCCCCAGCAGCACCGCCTCGCCAGAGGCTCAGCACGTGCGGGAAGGCAAACACGGGTGCCTTGGCTGCCTCTGAGCCAGCCCCTCGGACGAAGGCGCTGCCGGCTGTGCGGGCTGGCTGTGACGTCCGGTGAGAGCCGCTCGTCGGCTTCGTAAGCAGAATCCTGCGATGGTGGGGCTCCCACGGGGCGGTTTTCTGGGATTCTGAGCAAAACAGGGAGGAGAAGGGAAATCCAGCCTGTGCACTTGCGGGGCAAGGCTTGAAAAGCCGCTCCCAGAAATTTCAGACTCACTAGGAAAGCTCTTGGAGCCAACGCTGTGGGTTTGGGAGGCGTGCTGTAGTGTCTTGGTTCCCAGGACCACCGGTGGAGGGGCAGGGGGCTGCTATGCCAGGCCCTGTGCCCCGCTGCTGTGGGTTTCTGCCTCGCCAAAGCTGCTCTCTGTGCTCGCCCCGCAGGACGGACGTGCCGGGGCCCGGCAGCACCCCGGCACCCGGGCGCTACAGGAACTGGAACCCGCCGCTCCTGGGGAACCTCCCCGAGGACTTCCTCCGCATCCTGCCCCAGCAGACCGCTGGCACACAGGTGAGGCTCGCCGCCCCTTCCAGCCCGCGCCCCGGCTCCGCGGTGCGGCGTGGAGTGCCAAGCCTGGTCCTCAGCCCCCCTGAGCTTGCAGCGTCAGCGCTCTGAAAGCTCACGGGTGCCAGGCACAGACTGAACTCCAAGTCTTGGAGCGCTTCTCACTATTCAAGGCGAGACTGGAGTGAGGAGGGGAAACTTCCAGCGAGTCTCCGACACTTTTTCCTGCTGTTAGCCCAGCGGTTAGTGCCAGAAATACTGCTTGCCCCTAATATTTTAATTTATTTGAGAATCTGACCTGCTACCCTGGTGAGAAGCAGCAGGACTTGGGAAGAGCAGCACTGCCAGGGTGCTCGGGAGCTGCTGCAGTGGAATTTGGGTGGAAAATCTTGTGCAAGCCAGAGGATCTGTCTCTGGGAAATCCAAGCCCCCATGTGCTTTGTGGCAGTTTGAGAGCCACAGGGCTTGGGGTTGCAGGTGCCCACAGCGGGCAGCACCCTGTGGGAGCGAGCAGCCCCAGCACTCCTGCGGAGGGCTGCGGGCACCCTGCCTTCCCCACGCTCCGGCTCCTCCCTCCCTTCCTGGCTCCAAAGGCAGCCTGCCGCCTTGTCATAAGTGATTGCCCTGCAAGTTGAGCTTCGCGGGCGATATTACCTTTCTGGGAATAGGAGCGTGCCGATTCATTTGGGCTCCAGGGGAGGAGAGGAGCAGCTGCCCTTTTCTTTCCCCGGTAATTGCGTGCTTTTGCTTTTTACGGCTGCTCTGAGAGCAGCTACAAATCAGACAAATATCGTAGGCGAGGATGAGGTTGCGGCTCTGCGGCTCCCCAGGTGCGACCGCACCGGGAGCCGGGGGAGAGCGTGAGGTGCCTCACGCAGGGACGTTTGTCAGCGGGAAATTGCTGTCTCTGCTTTTTAGATAGGGGAAATAAAAACAGCGACGCTGGCTGCGGCTCTTCTCTCTCGCCTGCACACCAGGTTCTGCCTTGGCTTAACCCCACAATTTTAAGTTAAAAAACTGTGCAAATCTGTGCTCTGCAGAGGAGCTCTTCCGGAGGCACCGGTTCCTCCCTGTGCCACGCTGGCTCCAGACTGGGAGGTCCCCATTCCCATGTGGGATGTCCGTCTCCTCCTGCTTCCACCCCATCTCTGGACAAGGAGGACGGTGCCCCGGGCTGTCGGGTGCTGGGTGTGGGCGGGAGGGACCGCGCTGGGCAGCAGCAGTGGATGGCTGTCGGGGCTGCAGGTGCAGCGGCGTGACAGAGGAGCGAAAGGCCACGCTCAGCCTGAGGCACAGCTGCGGGGACCCTCCTGCACATGCCAGCGCAGGCACCGAGACCACCGACCGACCGCTGCCCGTGTTTGTCTCCTTCTCAGGGCTCCCACGGCTGCCGGCAGCCCGTGCCACGGGGGCTTGCCCCGCGGGGCCAGGGCTCCCTGGAGCAGGAGCGGCGATGGAAGCAGTACCTGGAGGACGAGCGGATCGCGCTCTTCCTGCAGAATGAAGAGTTCATGAAGGAGCTCCAGAGGAACAGGGATTTCCTCCTCGCCCTGGAGAGAGGTGAGAAATGCCTTCGGAAACATCTGCCTCCGCTTTTCGGATGTGTGCCTCCACCTCCGATGCCGGCCACTGACTGCGTTGCCCTGCCTGTGGCGTCGTGGCTGGTACGAAAGCAGAGCCAGCGCAGGATGCGGCCAGGCTGGGGCGGGTGATTTGCAGGGTCCTGGCAGCACCCTCGCTGCAGGGCTTGCCCCCAGCCGCCACAGCTGGAAAACCGCCGGCACATTTGTGGCGTGCTCGCAGTTCCTCTGCGGCAGTGAGAGGAGCACTCCCGCCTGCTGCTGCGGGCTCCCACCGAAGCGCTTGTGGTCGCCGTGCTGAGGCGAAGGGCTTTCAGCGCCGGGGCGGTGGAGGCGCTGGGCGAAAGGCCGCCTTCCTCCCGTGCTTGGCTCTGGCCCTGGCCTTGGCCCTGCCAAGCCGAGCGTGTCGAGCCTACCCGCGCGCAGAGGGCAGTATTTTCACTCCCCAGCTGCAGCAGGGCAGATGCTTGTTGTACCTGGAGCACAACAGATGCCAGAGGCGTATCCTCGAGGAGGAGCCCATCTTTGGAGAGCTTTTATAGCTTTTTGATAGGTCCTTTCTGCCTGGAGTGCGGCACATCTTGTCCCGCTGCAGGATACGCCTTGGCAGGAGGTGTCTCTGTGTCGCCCTTGGGGCTGCAGCCCGGCTGCGCAGAAGCTCCCTTGCTGGGCTGGGTCAGGCTGCTCCTGTGGTGGCTGAGCTGCTGCGGGAGGCTGGGAAGCCCCAGCTCCCCGTCAGCCTGTCCCTCTGCAGCCGTGGGGGCCGTGAGAGGAGAGGGGAGCGGAGCCACGTGCGCTGCCTCGGGGGTCTGATCGAGCGGGGCACCGGGCTTTTTGTTTTTCAGATCGATTGAAATATGAGTCAAAAAAATCCAAGTCAAGCAGTGTTGCTGTGAGCAACGACTTTGGTTTCTCCTCCGTAATATCAGGTAACTTTCAAGATGCCTGTGAGCATCACCTCTCAGCAGCTCCGGTGTTCCCAGCCCTCTGCCTAGCTGCCCCCAGTGTGGCTTCAGGGGCAGAAAGCCACCTGGTCCCCCCCTGCTGCCCCCAAAGCACACAGGAGAGGGGCTGGTGGGTGATGGGGGTGGGCTCTGCCGCCCTCCCTGCCCTCCCCGCGTGGAGGTGCTCCTGCATCCTGCCTCCGTCCATCCCTGCGGGTGGGAGCTGGGATCCAGTTCCCAGGGGAGACAAAGCCCTCCCTTGCCCTGGCCGGAGCAGCGGATTGTGCCCGGGAGGCCTAATGACTGTTCCTGGGTAATCCTGATTAACCTGGGCGAGCGGAGCAGCTGCCCGCGTCGGAATTAGAGCTGCCGTCTGTCCGTGTCCCGGTGCGGGGGTAGGCGAGGTGCGGCGGCTGGGTGGCGTGGCGGAGCCGCGCCGGTGCGCGGGGTGCTGCAGGGGCACCCGGACCTGGGGAAGGGGCACAAGGACATGGCTGCCGGGGTCTCTGGTCCAGCTGACCGAGTCGCTGGGCTGCCTGAGCTTCTGCTCCGGAGCTGGTGGCCCTGCTCTCCTGGGTACTGAGCATGGGGTCTAATACACAATTAGTGCCTGGAATAATTGGGGGCTGCTGTCCCTGGGGCAGCACAGAGGGACTGCTAGCGCTGGAATTGGGTCAAGGAAATGGAAATGATTGGTCTGCAGCCTCCCCTCGCCGCACACGCACTCCCGGTGACCAGATGTTTGCCTTCCAGGTGACGTAGCCCCCTCTGTAACCAGTGAGGCCGGCGGGGCCGTGTCTGACGATGCCTTATTCAGGGACAAATTGAAACACATGGGAAAATGTGAGTCGGGTTGCAGGCTGCGCGCTGGTGGCAGGACACCCGCAGGGCTGGAGGGGCGGCGGGAGCGGGGCAGGCAGGGGAAGAGGCGGCAGCGTTGCCTGGTGCTTGTGCTTCGGGGTTTAGTTTCCATCTGCGTTTTACAGTCCTGGGCTGGTGCGTCCCCGTTGCCTCCCGGCCCTCGCCAGCAGCAGGGTGCTGCACGCCGGGGCTGGGCGCCAGCGTGACGGACAGGAGATGGGCACCTGGGTCTGGTGCCCCCCGTCCGCCCCTGGTGCATGTGCGGGTTGTGGCGGGAGCTGAGGATGCAGGCGGTGGTGGGGAACGGAGGAATTTCTGGGCAGGGTTTGTGTGAAAAGCAGGCAGAGGGTTTGCTGTAACTCTACCCCTTTTCCAGCCCTTTCCTCTTAGCAAGTCACAACGCGCTTCTCCCGTCGCAAAACAGCCCGAGGTCTTTGCGCAGCTCGAGTCGGGCTGCAGCCGGCCCAGACACGGGGGAGATAGGGGCCAGTCGTGGGTGGGAGGGTCACGACAATCCCAGTGAAAGGGTAGAAACGTCAGCACCCCCTGCCAGGGACCAGCGCTGGTCGCAGGACCCGGCTCTCCGAGCCTGGCAGCCTTGCGTGGCCCCGGTGTTTCCAGGCAAAGCCGGGGTATTGCCGTGGGGCATCGGGGCGCGAGTGGCTCGCACCGCTGGCCCTGGCTGTCCCCTCCCCACCACTGCTTCAGGAAGGGTTTGGGGGTGAGACCCTCACCCCGCTGCTTCCTCCCAGCAACACGCAAGAAGCTGTTTGAACTCGCCAGAGCCTTCTCTGAGAAGACGAAGATGAGGAAATCGAAAAGAAAACACTTGTTGAAGCACCAGGTGTATCCTAAAAGGGGCTGGGGGGGTGCGGGGCTGTCGGGGCAGCCTTGTTTGGGTGCTCCTGGGGACTCCCCAGGGCCGTGGTCTGGCCGGAGGTCTGGCCTGTAGCGGCTGAGCCGTGGGCTGGGTGGGCAATTGTGGCGCCGTGGCCGCGTCCCAGCCCCGTGACTGCTTTTCCTTAGCGGAGGGCGCAGGCTGGGAACAGCGGCTTCCACGGCAAATCTTCTCGACGACGTCGAAGGACATTCGTGCGGTAAGAAACACCGTGCCACGCCGTGCCGTGCCGTGCCGTGCGTGCTGTGCTCAGCGTGGCTAGCTGGGGTCCCACGCTGCACCCCCCAACATCCCCTGCCTGCTTCTGCCTTTCAGATGAAGATTTCCAAGCGCGGAGGCAGCAGCTGCGGGAGGAGGAGGAGGCACCAAAGGAAGGGCAGTAAACGGTGAGAGGCACCTGGGGACGAACGCTTCCTGGTGAGCGTGCAGACCGCGGGACGGTGCTGGCCACGGCACGATTGAGGCTGAGCACGTGCCATTCTCCTTCCCTCCCCTTCTCCTCCGCTCTAGGTCCCAGTGCTGGGGTTTATTGCTGGCACAGAACGTGCACAAGGCTTCATGAGAAGATGGCTCAAAAAGGAAAAAAACCCACCCAACAAATAACCCAGTTTTTTGGCTGTTCCCCCTCTGCTGCTGTACTCCTCTGAAGTACAAGTATTGAAGTGAGGCACAGTGTTTTCTTACCAGCGGTTTGAAAACAACTTCCATCTAGCAAATCAGCCAAAAAGGAAAAAAAACAGGAAAAAAAAGCCGGCAGCTGCTGTGAGCTGCTGCTGTGGAGGAGCTGGTAGAGCTCAGATTTGGGAGGAGCAGCGTCCCGCCTGCTCTCTTGGTGTGAGCGGCGTTGCAGGAGGAATGAAAATGAGCTGTACTAACGAGGATGCGTTCACGTGTGGGATCTGCTTGGCCGGAGCACTCCTGAACATATCTCTGTAGTGACCTGACGTAACTTTACTCTGCGCACACAGGAAAAAAAAAAAACTACGTGAGAAAGAGAACCTAACAGCCGTTGTCTACTATTGCTAGGAGTAACGAGCAGAGATTCAGATCAGGTAATAGTCAAATAATATAAATTGTTTATAAAAGGAAAGGCCTTCTTTTCCTAGGCGTTTCACTTTGAATTAAACCTTTGCCTTTGGCATTGCTAAAACTGCCTTGAAGTCCAGATGCTGTGTGGGCCGTGGCGTGGCTCACCTCCGCGCGGCAGCACCAAGGGCTGGATTTCGCATCGCTTTAACCGTCGCTGCCGAAGCAGGACGCGTCCCGCCGGTGGTCCTGGCTGCCGGGCGAGGCACTACGTGGCTCTGGCAATGCCGCTCGCCGTGGGGAAGATGCAAAGCCTGAGCTGGGGGGTTGCAGCTGAGGGGTTTTCGGCACAGAGAGTTTGCACAAGGGCTTGCGAGCGCTGACGGATTTGGAGCGGGGCCGGGGCTGGCCCGGTGGTGGGAGCAGAGCGCCCTTCCTCGCACCCGCTCCGGGGACTCGTTTTGCTGGGGCGCGCGGCGGAGGGCTGGGAGGGCTGGCAGGCAGCGCTTGAATCGTTGCAGCTTTTGGAGATGCTGTCAGGCTAAAAATAATTACGTAAACAAATTCCTTCCCTGTGTAAGTAATGAGTGACGAGCGTAAAGTCAGAAATCGCTCCCGCCAGCACATTTTCTTCTCCTTTATCGGCATAATCTGTTTACTGCGGAGTGCAGGAGGTGGCTAGAGACGTGCCTGTTTCACTTTCTGGCTCCTGCGAACCAGCACAAATGTTGCAAGACGGGAGCTGCGAAGGCGGCAGACGCAGAAACCCCAGCCATCAAACGCACACGCAACTGTTTTCCCTGCCTCTCCGCGGGGTTTGGTAACAAAAGCCCACACTGCAGGCGCTGGCTCCCGACCGGCTCCGTTTCAAACCCGCCCGGAGCCCACATGCCTTTGAAGTGGACGCCAAGATTTCTTTCCCCGCCAGCGGCCGCAGCCGGTGCACCTGTTGAGTGCCGCTGCCGTCGCCCTCGCAGCCGCGGCGGGGATCGGCGGGGATCCATGTGCTTTGCCCTCTCCCTGGTCCCTGGCCAGGGCTGGGGCTGCTTCAAGGTGTCTGGGGCTGCCGTCCCGTTAACGCAAACTGAGCGCTCCCGGCAGTGCCGGGGCTCGGCCAAAGCCCGGCGTGCCAAGGGCAAGGGCAGGATGCGCTGGGCTGGAAGCACCCCAGGGTGCCAGCGAGCTTTGGGTTCCTAAAAGCAAAACAGCACGAGACCCACCCCACCGAGCTGATCCCGGCTGTGGTGTCCCCTCCTTTTCTTTTGGAGGGAGGACTGAGGAGCGTCCCTGGAGTCGCAGCAGCCCGGATGATGGGTTAGCGCTGTCCCCAGCCACGCTGGCCTTGCCTCGACCGCTCCCTGCCGCGTGCCCGGCACGGCACCAGGCCGCTCTGCGCTGCGCGGGGTAAGACGGGTGTCCGGAGGGGCGCGTATCCCTGCCTGGCTCGGGGTGCAAGCGTGGCTGCGGGCGCGAGGGGCTAGGTGTGAAGCTGGACAACAGAAGGTCCTTTCGTCTCGGGGTGAGACTTTCATCCCCGGCCTGGGACTGGCGGAGAGAGAGGAGGGGCTCCTCTCCCACCCTGCGCAGGCTCTGGGGTCCGGAGGAGGCTGCCGTTACTCCCTCCCCGTCCAAAGCAGCTCTCTGTGTCTTTGGAAGAAAATTAAGCTTGGAACCAGGTCAGCTTGTCAACGTTCCAGCGCCTCTTAGCTACCGAGAGCTTGACTTCCAGCGAAGTTTCCATGAACGCAGGAAGCACCAACGGACAGCGGGGCAGGAACTCGGGCTCCCGTGGATAGGAAATTCGGCTGCTCCCAGGCGACGAGGTTGTTGCTGGAGGGCTGGTCTGGCGCGTGGGGAGACGAGGCGGTGAAGCACTCGTGCCGAGGCGCTTGCAGCCTGTCTTCCCGCCGCCGAGCCCTTGGAGGGATCGCTGCGCTCCTCGTCCTCGCTGGAGGACGGGCTGCGTCGTGCCGTGGCGGCGGAGGATTGCGCTGAGCTCTGTTTGGCAGTGTGCGGCGCTGGGCGAGCCACGTTTCGCATCACGTCACAGGTCAGTCCTGCTGGAACCGCTGCCTTTAACCGCAGCACGCGGCGTAGCGGCAAATGCCGCCGTTCCTCCGCTCCGCTGTCTGCTCACGTTTGCTGACACGTTGCCTGCGAGTCGTGGTCGTAACCCGGCTGTAGTTCGTACTTTGCTGGTGGAGAGGAAGGGCAGCCTGGGGGCTGCGAGCTGGAGCGCGGGGGCCGTGGGGAGGGGACGGGGGTCACAGCGCAACCTCCGCTCGCTGCGTTGGGTGGGACCGGTGACACGCGCTAACCACGAAGGGCGCTGCGCCGAAAGCGGGCGCCACACCCGCGACCACGCAGGGCTGGCAGCGTTCGCTTCGTGGGGGCTTGGGGGTGTCTTTGCTAACGCAGTCTAACAACCCACCCTCAGATATCCCAGGCTAGGCAAAGCCTCCCTGAGCGATGTCACTCTGTAGCCATTTCAAAACATCTGGGAGGCACAAAGCATCATGTTAAAGGAGGATGAAGAGTGATTATTTTTATGTCCTTTAAAAAAAAAAATCAGGTGTAACGAGTAGAAAGGCCACTAAAACCAGCTTGGAAGCCAAAATGCGTTTCTTACATGACAATGTACAATTCTCAGTGACGTTTGTATCACTTCTTTACAAAATGGTTTAAAAAGAGCAAAACAAGACAAAAAGATCAGTGACATTTGTGAGTGTTGCTATTTTAGAATTTATTTCCACAAGTGATTTTTTTCTTAAAGATGTTTAATAGTAATTCATACAATAAACTCCTGTTGTACTCTTAACGCTCTGGTACATTTTGCTTTTTGCAGCCGTTCCTTTGCAGGGGGAATGAAGCAATGAGAGCGGGGAGGGCAGTGCCAGCTCCAGCCCAGCTCTCGCTGCGCCGATGCCCAACAGCCGCCCTGGCTCGCGGGCTCCCTGCTCGCGACGGGGCTGAGTTTGCGTCCAGTGATTTGCTCGGGAAGGCGAGCGCCGTGGGAGACCCATCGCTGGTGAGCTCCTGTCTCCATCCAGGGGCAATTCGCGCTTCCGCTGGCGGGATGTTTGGTTCTGGAGCAGGTCCCTGTTGTGGGAGAGCGCGAGAAGAGGGAGCTCTTGGCGAGCGAGCGGCAGCGAGAGCCCGGGATTCGGGAAAGCCCTGGCACAGCCGAGGGTGTTTTGGGGACTCCTCGTCCCCGTTCCTCCCCACTTCACCTCGGCAGGCAAAGCAACATCACCCCGAAGCACAGCCCCGCGGAAGCTCCCCGCACGCCGGTGGCCAGCTATGCGTGCGGGGACCTGCTTTTCAGGAAAGAGCGGAAAAGGAAAAATGCTGTGGCTTACCCACTTCATTCTGAAAATAATAAGCCTCTCGGGGCCGGGGCGTGTGAGTTTTCTTTAAACGGTTTCATTAGCTATCGCACAGCAACTCCTCCGCGTCTGTCAAGGAGGCAGTCTGGCTCCTTCGCGTTGTCTCCTGGCGGAATGGAAATATGTTGTTATAGTGAATTATTTCTGAAATGCGTGTTGTTCCTCTCCAGCCCTGCACGTTTCTGCACCACGCTGAGCTGGCGGGATCACCGGCTCTCCGAGTTGGAAAGCGTGGAGCTGGATGGCGTTGGTGAAATCGCTCCTGTAGGGGCTGGTCCCAGCATTGTTCCCATAGGGAATTCCCTCCTCGGCGCTGGGCTTGGCTTCCCCTTCCTTTTATGCACCCTGCAACAGGCTGGAGGGGGAAAACCTTTGGTGAGAAACTCCTTGGAGGCTCACAAAGCAGCACGTGGACCCAGAAGTGAGGGAGGGTCTCTGCCAGGGAAGGGCAGGTGCCCGTCAAGCCCCACGTACGGGAGCTGGCCCCTGTGTCCCCAGCCAGCACCCAAAAACCTCTGTCTCAAGCCTCTTATTCTGGGGAAGAGCAAGACTTTTGGCCTGTCCAGGCTGTGCTGTCTGTGAGAAATACCCACCCTCTGCAGCCTTAGCAAGGCAGCTTCTCGCTGCAGGGGCTGTGAACCATGGGGACCACGAGGCCCAGCTGAGGGACATCACTCCGAGCCCCCGGTCCCCGCTGGGGCTGGCTGCCGTGCCGCAGGCAGCCCGTGGCTCACAGGAGGAGGGTTATTTCCCAGTGGCAAGGAGATGCCAAGGCTGCGGGACATGACACTTCGTGGGCAGCCTCAGGCAGCAGCGGCAGGGCTGGGGGGCACGCGGAGCACCCCCCTCACTCGTGGGGATGGGGCTGTGCGCCCGCGAGACACGGCCGGAGCCCGCTTGCCCTGTGCCAGCTGTCTGGGAACAGCTTTCGGTTGCTGGCAGGATTAGAGCTCCCCAGCCTCACGTGTGGCTTGGAAACCTTCCCTGTGAAAGAAGATGCCGGAAAAAAAAGTCAAGGCGCTCTTGCCTTAAATGTCAAAAGCGAGGAAACGCTGGAAGAACCCTAGCTGCTCCCTCCCAGCCGCAGCCAAGCAAGCTGCGGTGAGCCCGCGGGGGAGCCAGGGCTTTTTCAAAGAGCTGAAAAGACCAGGGCCTGCCCAGATCTTTGAGCAGCTCAGACGCAGCCCTGGAGCGGTCCCAGAAACTCCCTTTTCAATTCTTTTGCTCTATGGGGGCAAGGGTTTTTCTTTCAACCCCCGGTTTTAAGAAAAGCAGCAGCTGCGAAAAGCCCAGGACCGAGGATCTTGGTCAGCTAGGAGTGCTGGAGGTGTGTTAGGCTGGCACCGAGTACCCGCTGGCTGTCAGTCTGCAGTGGAAATTTACTGCCCCCTTCCTTCCCACGGCTGGAAGATGGAAGGAGGGATGCGTTTTTTCCCGGTTAGCTCACTCCCAAGCTAAGGGCTGCACCTCGTGCCCGGCACCGCTCGCTTCTCCCAGGTCAGGTTGGTGGAAAGGCTGAGCGGGGGCAAACAGCCGGGGTGTAACTGCTGGATTTTATAAATCGAGGTAAAAAAAATACAGTCTGGGGCTCCTGCTGCCACCTCCTGGGCCCAGCAAGCAGCGCTGGGCTGCCCGGGGCAGGGTCTGGCTCCTGCAGGTCCCACCGTTCACCCTCCGCCCGGCTGAGACCCAGCACCGAACGGCGGCTGGAGCGAGGCCGGCCCTCCCCGCGCCCCGCTGCCCGGGACGGTTGGCCCCGAGGCCGCCGCCATCGCCATCCCCAGGGAAAGGGCTCCCGTCCCCGTGTCCCGCCGCCTCCCCGGGAGCCCTGGCCGCGGGCCCCGGCCCCGCGTGTTCGCGTTAGGGCCGCGGCGTACGGCGGCGCTGGCCCTTTAAATTGGGGGGGGGAACCCGCACACGATCCGGCTGAACCCCCGCTCGGCCATCGGCTGGTACTGCCTGAGCGCCACCTTCCACCGCCGTCTTTCGGCTGTCGGCTCGTAGCCCTGGCGGCGACGGGCGCGCGTTTCCGCTTCCGGGTGGGAGGGCAGGCGGTTGCTAGGGGAGGCGGCGTTGCTAAGGGAGGCCCGGCCGCCATGGCGGGCAGCCGCATGCAGAAAGTTGGGAGCGTGTTCAGCCGGTACGGGGTGGGGGT
>WHYT01014038.1:54756-67109 GCA_009806455.1 Tetrax tetrax
GCATGTCCCCTAATTCTCTCTCGTTCTTGGCTGTGCTCCTTGGGGCTCAGCATCCTTACTCCCCGGCCCCCGGCCGTGCGTTTCTCGGGCGGCGGCGTAGCTGGAAAGCGAAGAGCAATAGGGGCTGTCGGCTCTCGTTAGGCGTGCGGGGAGACCCGTCGCTGGCCAGGGGACCCTGTCTGCTCAGCCAAATACCTCATTTACCAGCTTCTTCACGCTGTTTTGCAAGCCCCCAGGTCCTCCTGTCGGTTTGCAATGCTTTGCACAGGCCCTGGGCTTGAACTGAAGCTATTTATCTTTTTTTTTTTTTTCCATTTCTCTCCTCCCTGCTCAGATGGAGCTGAGCCCTGGCTGGTGATGGAGGCGGCTGGTCCCTCAGGTTTCAGAAAGCACCTCGGGACTCCCCGCTGCCTTTAGGTGTCTGTGTCAGCGGTGTCTGACGGCTCTTTTCCCTGCGGCCAGGGCAGCGGAGAGCTCTGGCACCTGCTGGCGGTGGCGGTGAGGGACCCGAAACCATGGTGGGAGAGCAGGTCTGGCCCCCGTTGGCTGTCGTTGGGGGTGACTGCAGAAAAATCCCACCAGGAAAAAGTGACCCTGACTGCCCAGCCCTTCTTGGCTTTGCAGTGCCCCGTCGCAGGGGATAGGGCTTTGCCGTGTTCTGAAGAGACAGAGAAAGCAGACAAGAGAGAAAAAGGAGAGGAGAAATATTGATAACTTCCACCTCCTCAAGCCTGGTAACGAGCCTTTGACACTTCACCACTTCAGCCTCACAAAGCCCCAGCTCTCTGAAGATTAATTGATGTAGGCCACTCAACCTATTTTCAAATCCCTTTCAGTTACCATTTAAAACCTTCTGATTTATTTTTTTTTGATAAAGTCACCGAGGCTTTTTATGGATTCTCAAATGATTGTCCAGCTTGACAAATTGGATTCTTAAAGCTGGTTCTTTAAAGAAAAGGATGTGGTTTGACAAGACAAGAAACAGCTCATCTTTGAGACAGGGGGATAAATAAAAAAAGAAAAATCCCATTCTTCCAGTCGGGTGTTACTCAATGGGTGTCTCACTCGTCACTGATAATCTTATCTCCCGGTGATGGGAAGGGACCCGCACAAAGGGGCCCCGGCCGGGCCGGAGGGCTGATATGCCGCTGATTAATAGGACTGTCCGGCACGCGCGGAGCCCGGGGGAAGGTGATTAATGCCGTTTGATACGAACTCCGACCCCCTCCCCTGGCCAACACCGCGCTGGGGACACCTCCTGCCACCGGTGATGGATTGACTCCTGCCTCCCGCTCTGGGTGCACGGGACAGCTGGCGGGGTGGTGGCACCTGGGGTGTCACCCCGACTTGTGCTGAGGTTTGTGAGGTCGTGTTGCTCCCCAGTGCTGCCGTTGGTGTTTCTGATGGAGTTTTTGATGTCTGTGGTCAAACCCTGCTCTCCGCTGGAGTCCGGGTACCCATCGTGTCACCCCAGCAAAACCGCATCCGTGTCCAAGCGTAGGGATGGGGCAGAGCAGCTATGGAGCCGGAGCAATGGGCTTCTGACGTTTATGAACCCAAACAGGGATGCTCCTGTAAGATCTCTTCTGTACCCGTTGGCAATCGCTCGTCTACACCCTGATGGATGTGGATGTCCTTTTGGACAATATATACCTCAATACCGCGTGTGGAAACCCACTGAGACGTGCTCAGGCAGAGCCCAGGTGAGGCATCTTGGAAAATCGGCGTTGCCGGGCGCTCCGTGACCCGCTGGGCGATGGGGCAGCTGCGACGCGCTTTGTCAGAGCACCCATGGGCCGGCATCGCTGCTCCTCTGCCTGAAGGTCAAGCTTGGAGCCACCTGAAGCTGCCAGCTCAGACCAGCACCGAGGGGATGCTCAGCTCTGGCCGTGCCGATGGGTCCTGTGGGGCCACCGCAGGCTTTGGTGGCGGGGCTGGGCCACGCCACGCTGCTGGCATTGCGGATCGGGAGGCTGGGAGATGGGACCCCTGTGCATCACGTCCTCGGGGCTGTGGTCCGGCCAGGAGCCGGGGCGTTTGGTCTTCCCAGGCAAGACAAGACACAATCTCCTTCTGTTCCAGTAATATTTTAATCGCAGGCTTTTTGGTTTTTATTTGACTGCCTTTACTTTGAAAATTTTGCACCTAGCAGTCACTCTGAATAATGGAGATGCATCGTAACTCCTACCTGCTCCCTGTATTGTGTGACTCTGGGTGATATTTTATATCTTATTACGATTATTTATTGTGATGCCCAGTTTAGTTCTGTAGCAGAGGGAGATCATTAGCTTCTCCCGCAGTAAAGAGAACTCTCCATGTTGTTTTCAAAGCCATTAAAGCTTTGAAAACTCCTCTGATTTTTTTTTTTTTTTAAGTAAAAAACCTACAGGGCTGCAGAATAAAATGCTGACACAGGTCGGCTAGCGCGGGAGGAGCGCAGACCCTCCCGCTGTGAACGGCAGACGGAGCCCCGCAGTAAGGAAGAAGTTATTTGCCTGTTAAGAACCACAGGGAACCCGGAGGCAGATTTTGGGGGGTGCTGAGAGAAGAGGCTCGCTCTGGGGAGGGGTGGGAGATGCCACTCGGGGTCCCAGCATCCCTGGGGAGGCATGGGGTCAACAGCCGTCCGGGCTGGCCTGCGTGCGTCGCGACCAATTCCCGTGCTCTTCCAAGGAATTTGAAATAGCCCCTGAGGTCTGCTGTCACCTCAGGATGCTGCTTTTGGGTTAGCGGCGCTGCTTTTGGGTGCCTTTTCTCGGGGTTTACGCGGCGCCGTGCCTGCCTCGGCGGGGGCGCGGAGCGTCCGTTACAGATTAGCGCTGTCGGCAGTTGCGCGCGGTCACTCAGCGTCTATTTACGGCCGCCTCATGCCAGCCGCAGATGCCGCCCTGCGGTTGCTGGGCCTGCACGCAGCGGGAACGGGGCAAACCGCTCGGTTTTCCGTGCCTGGCTGGGGTTTCAGCTCCGACAGGGCTGGATGCTGGACGCACGGCTCGGCCTGCGGGGAGGTTTAATTCCTGGTGTGGGGAATTGGTCTGGAGCGGATGCTCTGTCTCCCACCCTGGCCAGCAGCTCCTGGGGGTGTGTATCCGCTCTGGAGATGGCGTTTTGCTCAGGACCAGGAGCTGATCCCGATTAAAATCCCCTCTGCAGTAAGAGGGATGCTCGTGTCCTACAAAGCCACCTTGCCTCCCGGTCCATGTCGCGCGCCTTCACACCCAGAAGACCCCAAAATAAGATGTTCCCCGTCCCCACACACCCACAGGCTACTGTAACGGGATGGCCAATGGTAATAAACCCTTTGTAGATGTCCCCATTTTTTTGGAAGCGTATCGTGCTGACCATATGGCGGGGGAATACGGAGGCCACACTCATGATGGGATGCTGATGAATTGGTAACTCTGTCTGGGCTGTCTGTGCCACTCAGAACCAAGAAAATGCTGTCAGTTAAGCTCTTGTTAAAGTGCCACCATAAAGAGAAAAGCATCTTTATGTAAAAACATGCTGCAATTCCTCGCTGTTCTCTTCCCAGGTCTTCCAGATGGAATTTGCTCCGTTTGAAAGCCAGGAGATAATTTTCCTGATGGCTGTGGCTATGCTGCTTGTGTTCCGGCTGCACAAACTCGCTCCCATAGCTGGATGCATCCCGGGGGAGGTGAGCGCTTCACTTTTCTACAAAGCCGACACCGTGACTTGAGGAATATTGAGAATCAGGAGCTGTTTTCACAAGGCTGCCTCTGCCAAGCAGCTGTGGCTTCTCCGTCCCCGTGCCCTGCGGGGAACTCTCCCATGTGGAAAGCTGCATGAGGAGGAGTCGTCATTGCTGCTCATAGAAGTTGTGCTCGATGCACGGAGAGCAGCGCGCATCCCACCATGGGCAATGATGCACGGAGAGCAGCGTGCATCCCACCACAAGCACTCGGGTGCCCCAGAGGCACCCGGCACGTTGCAGTTAAAATGCAGGAGCACGTCTGTGGCTGATGCACTGCATTCATCTGAGTTTGCAAAGGTGTCGTACCGAGCAACGTGGGTACTGTGTGACCCCTTTCCCATTTCCCCAAGAGCATTTAAGGCCTTGGTGCCGCAGAGCATCAGGGGCCTGGGGTGGACCAGGGTGGTGCACACCGCTGCGGGGGCTTGTGGAGGGAAAGAACAGGAGTTTGAGACTGGGAAGGAAACTAGGGCAGAAACCGCAGCAGATAGTTTGCAAAAGGATGATCCAAGCAGCTTTGATATGGATATGTTCCCTCGCAAAGACACGGCGCCCGAGCAGCTCTTTATCAGTGTCAGGCGATGACAAACGGCAGCGGGGGGAAAGTCACGGGGCTGCGGCGCGGCGCCACAGCTGCAGCACCTTGGAAATGACACCGGTATCGCTGCCGCGCCGTGCCTTGCAGTCCCGCTTCGGCCTTAATTAATCACCGGGAAAAGGGATTGTCTTTTCTTCCGTTCTTTTTATAGCACGATAAACGAGCGAGGGAAGACAAGGAAGAGGAAAATTGCCCGTGGGCACATTCGGGGAGGATCATACCCCGTCCCTGGCCTGTGCACAGAGACATTGCTGCCTGGCTGGCAGAAGTTGATAGGGAACGCAGGACGCATCCCTGCGTCCGGTGAGAGGGAGGAGGAAGAGGAGGGGAGGCAGCAGCAGCCAAACGAGAGCTGGGCCCTTTGCTGCAGCGTGCTGTGGAGGCCGGTCTGGCACAGACCAGCAGGGTTGATAAAAGAAGAAATTTAGAAAAACGGGGAAAAATCAAGCCAGAGTTTCCTACCATTACTCCAGTCCTTTTTTTAAGAGTTCCCTTGAAGCCTTGTCTATATAAATGTTGAATTATATGGTTCTTTGACTCTTTACTAGAAATTGCTCTGAATTACTTTTTTTTTTATGTAATCTGTTTCGTTTCCAGCACTCTGCCGGATCTTACAGAAGAATATCCGTAGTGCCGACCGGCTCTCCCGCTGCCAGGCTGCTGTGCTGCGGCTTCCAGTAAAGTTGCCCCCAGTTCCACCGCAGGGCAGGAATCTCCGATGGAGATTTTATACGAGTGCGTGGGAAATGGGGTTGGAGTTTGGGTCTCAAGTACGGTTTTCATAATTCCCCAGGCACACACACACGCGATGTCTGGGGGTTCAGAAATGGAAAGGATTGTTTCCCAACAGCTGCATTTTCCTTAAGCCCCTTCTCAATGGGATCACTGGAAATGTTGGTGGCTTGGACCTCACCCTTGTGAGCGCCCGGTGACGGTATGAGTTTGGGAACCTGGTGGGATGAAGCGTCACCGAGACGTGGTATCCCAGAAAAGGGGGCTGTCTGGTGGCATTGCCAGCGCTCCGGACCTGTGCTCAGGGCCAGAGCAACCCAGCCCGTGGGAGTCACCGCTCCTGACGGTGGGCTCACTGACGGGCGGTATCCGGAGACACAAAAGGAAAACCGATGTTGTTTCTCTTTCTAGAGGCTTCAGACGAGATGGGGAATTTTATACAGGTGTCATCTCATGCCTGCTGGGATCAGTGGCAGTCTCTTCACTGCGCTCACTGAATTTGGCTTGTCCCCGGTAAGTCCCACTTCTAGACTGGCTGGTTCAATCCAGCGCAGCGTTTCTGATGTTCTCGTTGCCCGTGAAGACAGCCTTGATGGCTGGGCTCACGGAGCTGCTGATGTTTGCACACAGTGTGTCCTGGCTCTGGCTAGGACAGGGTTAATTCTCACCTGAGCTGGGAGAGGAGCTGTGGCTGGGGGACACAGCTGAGGTAGGTCACTAATTAGCCCACAGCTGGGGTAGGTTACTAGCCCACAGCTGGGGCAGGTTATCCAAATTGGCCCCAGGACTGTTCCACCCCATGTGATCAGGCTCAGGGTATAAAGCCCCAACGGTGCTGAGGGGCAGGTTTGGCACCGGGCATCAGGATCCACCATGAGCTGCTGCACTGTGAGTGACGTGCTGAAGTATATTCTGCTGTTCGTTTTGTTTTCCATCTCTGTTTTCTCTTCCTCTGCTGCTCTCTTAAACTGTTTTTATGCCAGTCCATGAGTTTTGCCTCCTTTTCCGTCCCAGTTCTCCTCTCTGTCCCACGGTGGGGGTGGGGAGTGAGCAGAGCAGCTGTGTGGTATTTTAACTGCCGAGTGGGGCTAAACCACAACAGTTCTTTGGGTGCCTAGTGTGGGGCTCAAACCCACAGCCCTGAGGGTACCATGCACCACGGGGACTTTATCCCCTTCTACAGTGCTCTGGGAGAGCAGAGCCAGCGCGCTGCCCAACGTGGGGACGATGCGATGCAACCCCAGCACCCGGCAGAGGCTTGGGGGGAGGGAACGCTTGGTCTCCATGCTGCAAACATCTCCTGGAAGGTCCTGGGCAGCCCCTGGCCCCACGAGGAAAACCCAGGAGCAACATCAAACCTGCTGGTCCTGTCCTCTGGTTACAGCAGCTTGCTGTGGGGTCATGGCCGAGTGCCGGGCAGGGTGGTCTCCCACCGGGACGGGGTCCGCGGGTGCTCCCGGTCGCTGGCCTGCGAGGTGCCTGCTCCTGTCTGGCAGCGCGATGAACACCTCGGTGATTTCTTCTGTACTTACCTGTGATGATCCCTGTCCTTTCCGTCTCCCTTATGGTATTTTTCTTGTTGTTATTGCTATTATTGTCATTATTCTATGAAAACTGATTAAATGTGGAGCTGCTGGGCCAGGGCTGGGGTCCCAGCTGTGCTCTGAAGCTGTTGAGACCCCTCCCCACCCCGGCTCGCTGCCTCCCTGGTGCGGAGCGGTCGCCGTGACGGTTGCTGTGGCCTGGGCCGGTACACGGGGAAATGCTGAGCGTCTGCCACCGCCGTTCGAATTTGGCACGTCTATGCTAAACAGGTGGCATTAGCCCTCGCCAGGGCTGATCAATATTTAATGTGGAATTTACAGAGATTGACTTGAGGATGCGTTTAAAACTGGAGCATTAGCTGTAGGTGGCAATTTCCGAGTCGCAGCAGTAGCGTTTGGTTATTTAGAGAGATGGCATTTCGTACGTTTGAAATAATCCTTAAGGCCGCCGGGCCTGCCGCAGGCCTCTCTTCCCTGAACGGTTGACTTTTCAATTGTTTTGTTTGTTTGTGTTCAGTATGAATTGCTCCGCGCGGGGCTGGGCTGACAGGGCTCGGGGTTTGCCGTTTCACCGCGGTCTGAGAGCTGAAGCCGTTTTGGGAAGCGGAGCCTGGCGGCGTGCCCGGGGGGTGCCGGCCGCACCGGGGGGCTCCAGGCTGGTGGGATGCTGGGGCCTGCTGCCGTCCCAGTCCTGGGGAACCTGGCTGGGTTCTCCCCCCAGCCCCAAATTCTCACTGTCGTCTGTGAGGCTGAGGTGGGCATCATGCATGCGCGCAACGCACGTGGAGACAAATGAAACTGCTGGTTTATCTCGGTGTGCTCGTGCTTCGGGCTGCGTTAATGAGAGCTGACAGGTCTGAAATAGCTGATCTGCGTCGGTTCAGGCTGCGAATGCAGCGATTGCGAGAGCGACGGAGCGCGGGGACTTTCTGGTGCTGGAAAGGATGGTTCCACCGAAACTCAGGTGTCCAGGGGTGCAGCCAGGGCTCCCCGTGCACTTCTCTATGTGAAACCAATTCCAGCTTCAACCAGAAAAAGGAGCTGTGCAGCCCGAATTGTTGCGGGACGAGGCGGTGGCCCCTGCCTTGCTGATGTCCCCGTGCTGAGCCTGCTGCTGCAGATTTATTCCCTTCCTTTGGGCCCACCTGGCCCCAAACGTAACCCACCTCTGCAGTCCTGGCGAGGAGAAGGAAACTCTCACAGTTGCTTATGTGATGGGGAGGAATTATTTCCCTGCCTGCCCTTTATCCAGTTGTTCTGCTAAGGCTTTGCTCAATTTTGTGTAATTAAAAAGCTGAAAACAGCTTGTTTCATGTATGGAAAAGGAGCACAACATATGGTGGTGACAAAGCTGTTCATAAATATGGATGTTCTTATATTTAAAAAAGAAAAAAAAAGTGGAAATGCATTGCTAAAACCATCAGTGAGGTGTTGGCGAGGGGAGCGGGGGCACCCACAGGTGCAACCACACCCGCCAGGTGCTGTGACCGTGCAACGACACCAGCTGTTTTATTGAAAACCCCAATACTGGCGATTTTCTGCTCTACCCCGCAGCCCCCCTCGCTGCTCGCATTCCCTGGGTAGGGCCATGCCGCCCCTCTGCCCTGTGGGGCTGGGATGCTGGGAGGGGTGGCGGGATGCTGCCCCCGCTGTGGAGTTGGGACCTCCCCACGGGGTTGGCCCCAAACTCCACGGGCAGCAGCGGTGCTGGGGGATGCTGTTGGGGTCCGGCCATCGGCGGGGGCTCTGCCGGCAGGATGCTGGGTCTGCTTTGCTGCGGCGGGTCCCTGCTTTCATACAAAACAGCACGTGTGAAAAAATGAAGAGCTATTTCCCCTTCTCCTCCCCCCTCAAAGCGAAGCCCAGATATGAGAGGTGTTGTGATCAGGGCTGAGCCGCGGCCCCCCTCGCAGATTGCTGTGTAAATCAGCCATTTCACGTTGCCGCTTCCCTCTGCCGTGCGCTGCGTGCCAGGGTGGGTGGCGCCAGGTGACGACCCCAGCCCATGGCGGGGCAAGGGACACGTGTGCCGCGACGGAGCCCTTCCCATGGCGCATGTAAGACCTGGCTAATGCAAGCCCGGCCAGACGAATCACGTCATCCCCAAGGTTTGGGATGCTCCCGGCAGCACATCCCTGCGGTCCCGTCAGAGCGATGGGTCTCCAGCGCCCCAGGTTGCTCACGCTATTTAGTGTCACACCTCTAATGACTGCCACGCGCAAGGCCACCGGTGCCGGGAGGTGTTGGGATGCTCGTGGGGCCGGCGGTGCCTCCGCTGCCTCTCCGCCGCTCGCATCCCCTCCTCTGCCCGGGGTCTTAGTGTTTAACATGAGCTTTAATAATGCCCCACCCCTAATAAACTGAAGGCTGCTCGTTTGTGTCAGTTTTTAATCGCACTTGTTTTGCTGCTTGCTCTGTAAGAGGATTGAAACGGCAGCGGGACGCGGCGCGCTGCGGTGCGGTGCGGCGTGTATCACAAAGCTGCAGTGATGGAAATGGTTTCGGAGCGAAGACGTTATTAATGACGGCTGTAACCAGGGAAGGCACGCGGAGCTGGCGTGCCTCGTCTCGCCCGGGTTGTACCTGACCAGCACATCCATCTATCGGTTGTACTCATCCATTTTTTACGGCGCCTTCGCTGCTGGTGTCAGCCTGCCTGGGAGTTTTGGGCCATTTAAAAGAACCAAACCGAATTAACTCCGAGAAGTTTGCGTCTGAAATGCTGCGAGCGATGGAGGAGCCCCGAGGGATGGCACCCCCCAGATGGCCACGGCCCCTGGGGAAATTGGGATAGCGCTGTTCTCGATGGCTTAGCTGTGGAAGGACAGAGCCAAGCTTCCAGGGCGCGGATCGAGGGAGAGGGGCTCGGGTGGGCTGGGGAGCACAGCCCTGTGCCCACTGTCGGGGGGGATTGTGAACTCGGCGGAGCTGCTTGTCCAAGAAAAATGCAAATATGGGACAATCAGCCTCCGCGGTAGTGAAGGAAGATGAGATGAAACCCAATCAGTTAATAACACTTCAAGGCAGTGGAAGGATTGCAGATGAACGTGGTTTTAAATAACTTTTTTTTTTTTTTTTTTTTTTAAATCCTCACCAGAACTGTTTTCTGCATTTTTACTGAAAATCCCTCATTTTGCTTTGTGTCTCGCACAAAGAGCTGCAGGTTTCGAAGCCCAGAGCCAGGGAGCCTTGGCAGAGCCCCGCCATTGCATCCTCCTGCAGCATTTCGGCTCCTTGAAAGGCACCTCCGTCCTTCAGGGCCCCCAGCTGCCAGAGGGGGGTCCCACAGGAGCATTGGAAGGACGCAGGGAGTGTCGAGCTGCGGAGGTGGGCAGAAGGCACAGAGCTCCTCAGGGTGATGCTGGAGATCTTCCCCTGGGTAACTCCAGTACTTGGGAGGGGAAAGAGGAATTCAGCGCTTCTTGAAGCTCATATGGTGTTGGGAAGGGGCATCTGTCCTGGAGAATGTCGTGAACAGATGCTCCAGCGCTTATTATTTTAAAAGCTATGAATTTAAAATGTGTTAATTAGGAGGAGCGAGGAGAAACATCAGCAATTCCAACTGATCATCCACAGGAGCCTCGTTCAGGAAAACAAATGATGGAGTGCAAGAACACAGCCGGAGATCTCTGGGTGGGTGCCGGGCTTTGCTCCCCGCGGGACCAGCAGATCTGGAGGGGATCTTCTCGAAGACCCGAAAAGCAGGGAAATCTGCTGGAATGGGTGTTTGTTTCCAGGAACGTGTGGGTGAGGCAGCCAGGGTTTGTCGAGGTGGACGTGGAAATTTCAGTGCTGCTTTCAGACACCGTCAGACACCGCTTGTCTGGCTGGAGAGCCAGGACCAGCCCAGTTTGAGCAGCCTCTTCCAAAAACCCAGTTTGGCTTACTGGGAAACTGCAGCCTGCCAGCATCTCCTCGGCATGTGGTGCCCAGGTCTGTGGGTTTGTGCAGAGGTGCCTGCTGCTGCGTGAGAGCCGTTGAGCCACAGCGCTGCTGGCAGAGAACACCGTATGCTGGGGAAAAAAATAAAAACATCTTTCTTAACTCTTTGCAAAGCCATAGATAATGCACTGTGAAAGTGAACAACCAGGATGAAAAATAATTGCACTCCTATTTTTCTCCAGCTTTTCTTATCAACGACTTTATCACCTTTGGTTTTATTTTACACCTTATTTAGACTTTACAGTAATCCCAGCTATTTCACCACTGACACCTCCTTAATACCCTGTCTAACGCCTCCGACACCTCTGGCTAATGCCCGGGCCCTTCTCCCGCGCAGAGCAGCTCCTGCGAGAACGGAAAAGAGCTAAACCGGAGAGAGGAAAACCGCTATTGACTGCGGGGCTGGGTGAAGAAAAACCTCTGCGGGGAGAGGGTGGGGGCCAGCCCTCCCCGCCCCACTGAGCTTTGCTGTCTGCCCCCATCAGCCTACATCTGCCCCGTTCTTACCGAAATACCGCGCGGGAAGGAGCGGCGCGGGGATTTATTGTTTGAGGGAAACCGCAACCTACAAAGGCTCAGCTTAGTGACCTCGGGCAAATGACTCCCTCTCGCTTTGGCGCCCTGGGCCAAGCTCAGCCCGATTCAGAGCGTTCCATCGCCGTGCGTCTCGCTGGCGTCGGCAGGTTCGGTGCCAACCCGTCGGAGCTTTGCAGGGCGGGCGCCATGGCCCGGGCTTTGCCCCTCTGCCTGCCCCTCGCGTGCCTTTTTGGGGGTCAGTTCTCCTTTTGCAGCTGGGGAAGGCGTCTGCCTGCCTGCAGGGACCCCTCCTTTGCAGGCTGCGTGCTGCGCCCAAACGCTCCTGGCTGGGAGGAGACCAAGCAGGGGATGCTCAGGCGCCCGGCTGCGTTCCCAGTATCACCAGGCTCCGTTTCTCCGGGGGTTGCTGGTGGCTCCCACAGCTTTTCCTGCTTCTCTGGCGACGCAGGCTGGAGCCACGCTGCCTCTGTGCCAAAGCCAGGGATTCCCGCTGGGAAAACTCTTCCCCATTCTCCATCCAGTGTTCTCCAGCGAGGCTGGAGTTCCTGGCAGCCTGACCTGGAAGTGGAAGAAATCGCGTTGCAACCCCAGCACCAACGATAACACAGCAGCACGTTACTATTTTATTTTTTTAATTTCTTTTTTTTCTCACTCTGATCTCTGAGCCTAAGCACCATTGCTGCATCACCTAGATTTAACCACCCATTACACAAACCCTATCTCTAAAGCGAAGGATATGGCAGCTTTATTATAAGTTTATTACATGCTAATTCAAGCAAATAAATTTGCTCCAGCTGTGGAGCGAAGGAGATTAATAACCTCGGAGATCACTTTGCTGCTTTGATGAGTTTCTTGAACAGAGTGGAGTATATTTCGGAAGAGCAACTAGATTAGTCAAAACCCCCTTTAATTATTAGTGACACTGTGCAAACCGCTTCCTACGAGTGGAATACCAACTCCTGAACTCCCTGACCCCGTTGTTCACACAAACACTTCTCATCACAGCACCACCACTGCTCCTCGGCGCTGCCCGGGTGGGTGGGGTGTCCCCGCGCGTGGCACCGGGCTGCCCTCGGGTGCGGGGGCTCCTGCGCGGAGAAATTGAAGATCGCGACGTGCTACGCGGCGAGCGGAGAAATGCACTGTGCTGGGGTGGTCTCATGCTAACCCCTTCCCCTGCCCGGGGTGTTTGATGCTGGTTTTTAGTCTGCAGTTAATTTAGTTTGCTTTTTCTTTTTCTTCTTTTTTTTTTTTTCTTCTTTTTTCTTTTTTTTTTTTTTTTTTTTTT
>WHYT01014039.1:0-52052 GCA_009806455.1 Tetrax tetrax
ATTGGTAACCTATCCCAGCTGCATCTCCCAGCCACAGGTGCCACCAGCTCCAGCTCTTCTGCCAGCTCAGGTGAAAATTAACTCCATCCTAGCCAGAACCAGGACAACAATTCAGTTCTACATTAAAACCTTGTATGATGTTGGTCAAGTGACTTAATAATTTTTAAAGAACTGTGTGTGAGTTAGTGAACCTATTTTTAGTCTGCATTACAAGAAACTAGCAGCACTCATTCTATGTTTTGCATTATTATGCCCCAAAGGCCCAAGTTGCTTCTGCAGTTATTCACACCTGCAAAATGATATGAACAATTTATTGTTCATCTGAAATTGCAGTTCTAGAATTGAAAATGATTGCTAAAGCCAGACTGAAGTTAATGGACTGTTTCGCCTGCTGATAAACACAAATATGAAGACCCTTTGGGTGACTTGTTTATGCCTGTAATGAATTAATTTAGGGCACTAAAGAAATAAGAAGTGCAACTGAAAAAGCATAGTAGGCCATTTTGCAGGCACTCAGAGGTTGAAGGTTAATAGATATGTTCTGAGAAATACTGCATGTGTAGCTTCTTTCAGTGCTAAGTCTCCTTCTTGCCTGTTTTCCCTTTCAGTTGTTTGACCGGGAGCTGTGTATCAAACAGCTGCGATATTCAGGGATGATGGAGACCATTCAGATCAGGAAAGCTGGCTACCCAGTTCGCTACAGCTTTGAGGAGTTCTTTGAGAGATACAGAGTTCTCCTGCCATGGTCTCGCCGAGAACAGGTGTGTTAGCATAAACTTGGTTTAAGGCTAATCTAACTTTGCCTTATCAGGCTTTAGTCTTTCCCACAGTAGAAAGTTCTTGGATTATTGCTGGCACAGTTGAGAGAGCTATCACCACAGTAAGTGTCATCACAGGAACTGTAGTTAAATACTTATGTACTCCTTTGGACCTTAGCTGAAAAGGTAGGGGCGCTTTTAGGTCCAGCTATCCTTGACCTTCTCCACACAAACATCCCAGGCAAAGTGGCATCCCCATTGCCCTCAGATGTTTCTTTTCTGTGAGCACACACTTCTGAGGTCTCGAACATCATTTTCACACTTGAACTCTGGAATGCTTGGCCATGCACTCATGTTCCTCCTTTTCTTCACCATTTGAGCTGAACCATTTTCACTCATTACACTGTCAGCCCAGAGGTCTCTAAGACCTCGTCTGTTTCTGTTCTTTGCCCTTTGAAATGCAGGGCAATAGATTCTTACATAATGTGCTGTGTTTCCAACCAAGCTCTAACATGATGATGCTTTTGCACATCAGCTGAAGAATGATGCTCGACAGAGCTGTATCAGCATCTCTGAAGCAGTGCTGGGCAACGATGAAAGCTGGCAAGTTGGAAAGACCAAGATTTTCCTTAAGGTAAGTAGAAAGGACAGTTTATTATCTCTTCTCTTTAAACCTGGGTGCTTCACGGTATGGCTTGACCTGTTTGTGAAAGAGTGATAACCCAGATGGACTGGGTTATCTTATAAACTCTTGAATCTGAGGCTGGATCTTTCCTGAAGGCTAAGTAACATGATGGGGACAGCTTGGTGTAGGAGAGGCTAATCCTGTTCCTGTGCTCCAGTGTTTGAGCTGAAACAGCACAGTGCAATGTAGTGGTCTCTGCTCAAGCCTTGAGCATAAAAAAGAACTGGCTACCAGCACACTGTTGCAGGGGACTTCCTTGTCCGTAGCATTCCCCTAGGTAAAAACAGTCTTACTGCCAGCAGATTCTCTGCTTGTTTATGACTCCAGCCAGACATGGTGCAGTCAGGTGGTATGCACTCTTCTGACTGCAGTTCCACAAATATGTTTTAATTGCACTACGTCATGCTGATTTTGGGCCTCTTTCAGACCATGTGTCCAGTTTTCAGAAGTTGTGGGGTGGTCTGCTCAGCTGGCATATACTTTCTTTTAACAGGATCATCATGATACAGTACTGGAGCTGCAACGCCAAAGTTTAATCACAGATAAGGCTCTTCTTATCCAGAAGGTGATGAGAGGATTAAAGGACAGGTTAGTGATCTTACACTTTGATTTGAAGCAGTAATTTTGTGGTGCAGTTTAACATACTTGGAGAAGCATTTTTGGGTATGAAATGTGTCAATCCATACCTTCCACGAGCCCTAAATTCAGTGCTCATCATGTAACAGTGCACAGTGCATCTATGCAGATTTTGGACAAAGATTTGTTCTGGCTCAGTTTCTTTATTTTCATGATGCTTTTCAAAATGCAGGGCTGTGGCATGTGCAGCTTGTATGAAGAGGAAGGGCTGGAAGGAGGATTTGCACTTAATAATTCTAGTAAACAGTAGGTATCTAGAAAGCAGGGAATTTCCATGGAATCTATGTCCTCAGAGATACAAGAACTGTCTTATTTAGGATGCTTCTTTGATACAAGACATAGAAGACAATCAGATAGAAACTAACTAGTCCTCCTCTTTGCCAAAGATGCACAATTCTTGCATTCTGTCTGGTTTAGTTTGAAATATCTTCAGAAGTGAAATCTAGTCAGTGTCAAGTAAACATTTGTCCTAATTAAATGCTTTACATCATGATTTGTACTTATTAATCTTATACCCCTCAACCAGAACCATGATATAGGACTGAATCCTGGTTTGGTTTAGAAATATTCCTGTCAGCAGAAAAGCAGGAACTATAAAACATGATGCAAATGCCCCAAAACTTCCACCTTTTTTTCAAACTCTGCCTGCTATCTAAAGAGTATCACCTCTCCCTAAAAACTTCACCTCACTTTTATTTTTAAATTGTCAGAGATATGTGCCACTTCTGACACACACAGTTTGACAGCTTTTACTGAGGAAAGTTCATCTTTCTAAGATGGGCTCCTAGTTCTGGCAGTTAGGACACTGGGGAACAAGTGGTCATCAGATGGAGGAACTAACGTATCCAGGCTTAGTGCAAGGGCTTTTTCAGTTCTTACAGAGCTCCTACCACAGCAATGAATTTGGTCTGCAGTTGCTATGAGTATTTTTGCAGCATTAACGGCAATGCCAGCTTGGATGCATCAAGGTGGATTAGTAATACTTCTATCTCATTCTTTCTACTAGCAAATGGATAGCAAAGCAAATGGGAAAACAGTTTGTGAGCTGAACTGATTCATGGTGCTGCTTCACTTGCAGAATGAACTGAGCCTAGGTGAAATCTCCTAAGCCCTTTATTGACAGAAAAAGTCAGACAAAACAGCCTATTCTGGTCTTTCCACCAGCACGGAGAACATGTAAGCAGACAAAATGCTTTGAGTGAGGATAATTTTGAAGCATATGGTACAAAAGTATCTGACCAGACTAATCTTTCTGCTACAATATAATAGTTTTCTTGGCCTACTCATAAGCAGGAAGAACAGCCCTCACTGAGCTTCAAACTTGCTCTGGCACGACAGAGTCATAGAATCATAGAACCGCTTGGGTTGGAAAGGACCTCCAAAGGCCATCTAGTCCAACCCTTCTGCAGGAGGGGAGCAGAGACATCTCCAAACAGATCAGGTTATTCAGAGCCCCGTCCAACCTGGCCTTGAATGTTTCCAGGGGCAAATACAACTATACCACTTCCTGTTCCAGAGTTTCACTATCCTCATTGATGTCTACTAATAATAGAGCTAGTTCATTTAACAACAGCTTTCCTGTCTCTAGTGTTCCTAGACAGCAGATAAGGCTGAGATCAGACTGTAGACATCCCACGAAAGGAAATAAAAAAGTGACCTAATTCTTTTCATAAGAAGCAGCAGAAATAACCTATTGCTTGTCACCTTACCCATCTGTCTGCTTAGGAAGCAGTTTCTGAAACAGAGGAAGTCTGCTGTAGCCATTCAGTCAGCCTGGCGAGGCTACTGCTGCCGAAAGGATTTCAGAACGGTAAGAGGCAAGTGTATATACAAATACATATTTTTGAATATAAATATAAATACATCTATATATGTATATTTGTATGTGTGTTTATATACTATGCCCTACCAGACTGACTGGAGTATTAGGAATGAACGTATTCACAACTAAAGGGAGGAGAGGCAAGATGGCAGAGTGTAAAGTCCAAGGAGGGCTCTGGGATCTTTCAGGGCTTGCTGAACCTGTGACATTTCTGTTTTCCGACCCAAGTAACCTCTGCCAGGCCTCCCTCCGGTGACCTGAGGTATGAGTGATCCCACACTTCTAGTTAGGAGTTCAAGGCTAGCATTTGTGGATCACCACCATGCTATGAGCAAAGTGTCTTCCACAACTGTTACTGGAAAATGGGAATCTGTAAAAAATTACCAGAAAAATCATTACATCAGGCTCATATTATTAAAAATACTGGCTGATCTTCTATAGATGATGGGTTTTCTGGATGAGGAAAGCCACACCATGTTGAGGGCACTCACATATTGTGCATTTGTATGGCAGGGATTATTATTAATATATCCCATACATCCCATTCGCAAGGGGCAGGAGGAGAAACTGCAAGTTTCAGTCAGAAACATTTTCTATTCTGCGTCAGTGATGCAATTCCTGTCTGAAGAGCCAGGCTGTTGTCCTGCACTCTGCCCCGTCCTCCTCTGCTGCTTCTCTTGGGATTGTCACACCCATCTCTCCAAGAACGTGCCTTTTTTTTTTTTCCATCCTCTTTGCTTCATCTCTGCTTTCCTCTTTCTTTTGTCATAATCACAGGCTATCATTGTCACTTCCTCGAGCTGTTCCCTAGAACAGGCCCCCAGAAGAACTGTATATAATCTAGTTTAAAAAGCCTACTACTGGCAGAAAATAAAGCATAAAGGGCAGTATTGCATTAGCCCCTTCCAGAGTCTTGATACAGTTACTGAATTTTGTTATCTTCTACTCATCCCCACTTACTCCCAGTCTCAATGGTTTTGAACCATAATCACTTGTTTTTCCTTCACCTCCTACAGGTTATGCTGGGTTTTGGGCGCCTGCAGGCCCTGTACCGGAGCCGGCAGCTTGCTAAACAGTATGAAGCAACCCGAGCTCATATCATCAGGCTTCAAGCCATGTGCCGTGGTTATCTAATGCGTCAGAAGGTAGCAAAGCAGAAGAAAGCTGCATGTGTTATACAGGCGTATGCAAGAGGCATGTTTGCTCGACAAATCTACCAGAGGATGAAGAGAGAGGTACGTTCACAGATGCCTTGTGAACATGTTGTTTCTGTGAAGTTCTGATAGAGGTTTAATGACTAGCAAGTGTTGCCATAGCATAGCACTGGATGCAGATATTTATTTTGAGCTTTTGTCAAGCATGAAAGCAGAGTTTTAAGCAGACGACGACCGTGTTTACATTTGCTTCCTGTGTTCATTATCATGGATCAAAACTTCACTGGCAGAGCTGAAATGGTTTTGACAAAAGGGAGGAAAAAAGGTAAGATGTACATGTGTATCAGTCACTCCTGCAAGGGAAGATAAATTTCTACAGCAAGGCCTGATAATGTCACTTAGGGATCCATTCAAAAGGGAATCCAAATGCAATGTGTCTTGGTATGCGCTGCCAGAGAAAAATCTTGTACTTACTACCTTGCTGGTCTATAGCACACAGGAGGCCTTTCTATTATTTCCTTTCTGTATTAATGGTGTACAAACAGGATGAAGGCAGTTTGCAGATTTCTGCCTGTGGCCTGCTTCCTAAAATGCCAAATCTAGAACTGAGTCCCTCTTGGGATAAAGTCCCGGTGTGGACAGCTCATTAATGGCAGAAGGGAGCTGGCTCAGCAGTTGTGGAAACAGTCACTGAATGGTCCTGTTGTCTACAGAACAAGTGCAAGCTGGAAGCCAGGAATATCTGCTTGGAAGAAGAGAAACGTCTCATCCAAGTCCTGGGACCAGTGAAAGCTAGGGAAGAAGCTATGAGATTAGAAAAGGTAAGTATGTTGGCAGAGGAGCACTGAATGCTGTGTTCCTTGGCTGACAAGATGACTTGCCCAGCTCACATCTGTGGACTTGCTCAAAGGTCTGAACACTGTTGTATTTTAATAAAAAGCAGACATAGTTGTAAATCTGTTTGTAACAATGCTTTAGAAATGGGACAAGGCAAACACATGCACATTTCTGTCTGCAGTATGAGCTGGCATATTAGCCAAACATGCACAATGCTATTACAACTCCCTGACACAAAACATGTTTAAATTTTAAATAGCACATCATTGCCAATAGGCCAACAGTCTATAAGGGCAGTTGTAAGAGCATGGCTCTGCTGCTGATGTGCTAGGTCTTTGTGACTGTTTCGCACAAGCAACATTTTACTTCATATACCAGCACTGCACTAGCAGAGCTGTACCTCGCAATCATAACACCTTTGAAACAGTGTTTCATCCTTGCACCCATTCATTCCAGCAGAATGATGTTCTGGTCATGCATAACCAGCTTCTATGTTTAAAGGAACACCTGGCTACTCTGGAGAGAGAGGAGACAGAAGCAAGACAAAGGAGGAATGCTCTTGCCAATAAATCAACAAATCATGATGTTATCAGCGACCAAGAAATGGTGGACAAAATTTTTGGGTTTTTACCTTCTATGATTGGAGGCCAAGAAGGACAGGCTCCTCTGGGTTTTGAGGTACAGAGCTGCAGACTGGTAATGGGTAATGTTCATCCCTCATGTATGTCCATTGACTTTGTTGGAATTCCATCAGTGGTCAATTCTGCTTAATGAACTTTTCTGTACAGTGAAAGAGTTACCCACATTAGTCATCCAGACAGTCTCTTTGGGATCTCCTTTCAGAGGCCAGTTCCCAAAAGTTTTTGATCACATACAGTTTGGGAACTATGTGTCTTCAGAAGCTACTGCACATTTGTTTCTTTGTCTCAGCAGACCCTCACCAAATAGTGCCATTCTCTGCATTTTGGCACCAACCACTTGTGCTGCTGACAGTGCTCTCAGTGATTTTCCAGCTGAAACAAGGTGGAAGTTCATGACCTGAGTTATCCTGTGTTCTTAAAAGCAAAATTTAAGATCATAGAATCATGGAATTATAGAATGGTTTGGGTTGGAAGGGGCCTTTAAAGGTCATCTAGTCCAACCCCCCGGCAAGGAGCAGGGACATCTCCAGCCAGATCAGGTTGCTCAGAGCCCCAGCCAGCCTGACATTGAACGTCTCCAGGGGTGGGGCATCTACCACCTCTCTGGGCAACCTGTGCCAGTGTTTCACCACCTTCATCATAAAAATCTTCTCCCTTATATCTAGTCTAAATCTACCCTCTTCTAGTTTAAAACCATTACCTCTTGTGTTATTGCTACAGGCCCTGCTAAAAAGTCTGTCCCCATCTTTCTTCTAGGCCCCCTTTAAGTGTTGAAAGGCCACAATAAGGTCTCCCCGGAGCCTCCTCTTCTCCAGGCTGAACAACCCCAACTCTCTCAGCCTGTCCTCATAGGAGAGGTGCGCCAGCCCTGTCCCCATCTTCATGGCCTCCTCTAGACTCGCTCCACCTGGTCCATGTCTTTCCTGTGCTGAGGGCTCCAGAGTACTCCAGGTGGAGTGTCACCAGAGCCAAGTAGAGGAACAGAATCCCCTCCCTCAACCTGCTGGCCACACTTCTTTTGATGCTGCCTAGGATACAATTGGCATTCTGGTCCTGACAGCTATGGAGGATGAAATCGGTTAGGGAGAGGGAGGCAGAGCAGAACGGTCTGGGTTAGTGCAGGATGTGATATGATAGTGTGATATGTATGTGATATGCAATGAGATAGCACCTGGATTTTCCATCAGCAATGTTCTCACTGAAGACCAAGATAGGAAGGTCATATGGAATGGATGCATCGCAGAAGGACAAGCTCTGAGACCCAATGATCTGTTGGTAGCAGCTGAAAATAGCTTTGGGGTTAGCTGGAAAGCCAAATTCTGGAGGACCTATGGCCAAGGGGAAAAAAAAAAAAAAAGAAAGGAAAGAATGTAAAATTATCAGACTACAAAGAAAGAAAATATGCTTCTTCCTCATGTTCTGCACAGGACTTGGAAACAAAATTTAACAAGCTGGACGAGGTGGACCTGGACATGGTTCCCATGAGTGTGGAGCTAGAAGAGGAAGCAGATTGCTTGGAAGAGTACACCTTCCCAAAGTTTGCAGCTACTTATTTCCAGGGGTCATCTACACATACACATATCCGGAGACAGCTGCGGCACCCACTACTCTACCATGATGACAAGGACAATGTCCTGGTATCTTGCTCCTTCGTGTTGTTGAACCTGCTCTGCTCCCTCCACAGCCCTGGCTTCTACAGCTCCCCTTGTCCTTGGGTCCCCCCACCTCTGCACAGCCCTGGGAACCAGAGACTTTAGAGCCAAGCAGATAGTCCTAAGCACTTGTATAAAAGTAGTAGTTCCCATCAGCATTTTTGGCATTTTGCAGGCAGGTACTTCTCACAGATACCTGCCCTACACAAGATCTCTGGTCACTTTTAGTCTGCCTAAAGAGGGAACTCTGAGGCTTGTTTTGACTTCTCCAGACACCTTTTGGGGGCAAAAATGGTCTGGAGAGAAGAAGCATCAGAACTCACCTATCTGTCTGCTCTTGTGAGGGTTGCTGGTCTGTGACTTAGGACACAAAGGGGAGGCCCAGGTCTCCAATTTTCCTGTTGAACCACAAGAGGATTGAGGAGGGGAGTTCTTGATGCTAAACAGTCTTGCAGAATGGAGGATCCCATGCTGCAAAAACTTCACTATTAGTTGGCTTTCTAGTTCTGGATGTGAAGGGTCCTGGAAGAGTTAACTCCACTGCTTGTCTGTCCAAGTGGGTAAATGCGAAGTGTAGTTCAGCCGAGGTTTCTCCACCTTACTCAAGCCACAGCACACCTGCAAGGTGCCAATAAAGGGAATGGTGAGGGCTCAGCAATCACAGAGCAAATCTGACATTCCCACTACAGCTGCACACTCTTCCTGTAGCATAAGAGTGTTGTGAATGTTGCTCTCATGTTGTTTGACATAGAAGTAAACCCCTGGTGTAAGTGGCAGGAGAAGACAGGAATTTCAACAGCTTGGACTAGGTAAAGGAAGAAAATGCTCTCGTCTAAACAGGAAGAAAGGGCATGAGGCCATTGGTTCTCTTGGCAGTTTCTGACTGTGCTTTCTGCCACTACAGGCTTCTCTAGTCGTGTGGGTTATCATCCTGAGGTTCATGGGGGACCTGCCAGAGCCAGCAATGTTTGCCAAGAATGCCACCACCAAGAGCAGCTCCGTGATGACACAGATATATGACACACTTGGCAGGAAACACCAGGTCCAGTTCAGGAACGACAGCCCAAATATGGTGAGAGGAGTAGGCTATGTTTATGCTTCCATTTGCTTTCCTTGGTTTCTGTGCTGTTCTACCAAGAGTGACAAAAGCAAAGAATACTTTCATGCTACTGTACTTGAAATGCTGGAAGTGCAAAAGGGCTCCTATCAGTCCTAAAAGCTCTTTCTGGCAGAAGGGGACAAAACAAAAACATCTCCATTTGAGAGTCTTTCCTTCCTTAGTGAACCATTCTTGCTGTGCATAAAACTAATTTCCTATAATGGTAATGTGTGTTGTAGAGAGAAAGCAGAAAGGATAACAAAATTTCCAAGGGAATCTCTTCCCTGAAGCTGAAACGGTCATCCAAGTTGACAGGGAAGGTAAGAGGTGGAAATAAATTACTTCATCCGATTCTTTTTTTTTTTTTTTTTTTTTCTGCCTGGAACCTGGTCTTCACCTTTTGACAGATGTTATGCGACAGCAACCTCCCAGCTGGAAAATTGTTCCACTGCCAAAGTGCAGCCCTGTCTATGGGATACCTAGTGCACTGTTCTTTTGAAACTGTCCCCAGGTGCAGTGCTGTCATTCATTCACTGTCAGATTAACTCCATCCCTTCCTGCTGGAGAGTGACCTCTGAACACAGGGAACAATTTATTATTGAGTATTTTTGGTATTAGAGAACATTTTGCCCAAAGCCCTGAGCAGATTAAGAACCACCATGTGCTTAGGGCTGTACAGGACAATACAAGAAAGTTCTCCTAGCCAGTAATAGTGCTGTAACACTGTGTTTTATGAGCTAGCTTGAGAGAGGGGGAAGTGTGGTCTGTTCCTAACTGCTCCTGCAGTGAGCAGAGTTTTTGCCAGAAAGACAGAGAAGGAATGTCTCTCATTTCTGGGAGAGCTGCCTGGTAGGAGGGAAAGTTTCTAGAACACTCTGGGGTTCTGCTTGGTTTATTTCAGGTGACAGACCAGCTGAGAAGTGGAGAAGAGGCTTTCCAGGAGGACAGCTCAATCTCTGAGAGACCTATGTCCAACCTAGAAAAAGTGCACTTCATTATCGGCAATGCAATTTTGCGCCCTGCCATCAGGTAGGAAATTTGTACCTCTTTCCTAGGACCAGGCACCCCGTACTGCAGGAAAATGCAGCATCCCCTTTCCACAGTCCCGAGGCATTTTCCAAATGCCTCACATTTATCTCTGGGGATTCCTGACTGACAGCTCAAGCTAGTCATGTAGAACTGAGACTGCAGGCCACACACCTCTTCAGATGATGTTTTACTTTCATCACAGGGGACAGAGGATGACTCCCTTACTGCCTTTCCTGGTACCTTCATCTCGCAGTTTGGGTCAGCTGCCTCCATATATGGTTTTCTGAATACCCCACATATATGCAATGTTTCAGTCAGGATGCTCCCTGAAGCAAAACCTCAGCTGGCAAAAATTGTCTTCAGTCAATCATAACAGCTTCAGATTAAATATCTACTGCCTCAGTCTGTGTTTCATCCTTTGTCCTGTCTGGGAACAAAAAACTTATCCACCTTTTGTCTTCCCACATCAGACTTGTTAAATGTGTGTTCCAAGAGTCCAGAAAATTTAAGATTATTTTTAAATAACGGTTTTGTTTGTTTGCAGATTTTTGCATCTGTTTCCCATATGTCCTTGCTGCAGACAACTTGCATTTTCAGAAGCACACTCTGAAGCACCCTTTCCTCCATTCCTGTCCGGGATTCACTCCAAGTTTACTAAAGATATAAAATTAAGCAGATTGTCCCCCTGTCCTTATCCCAAAATTCACGTATGAGCAAACAGACAAGAGCCATGAGATACAAGCCACATACGGTAGAGAGCTTAGAGCAGGTTTCACTTGTTGGAGAGACAGCAATGCCATTTCACAGCTTGGATGACCTGGCAGTTTTCAGGCCCACACAGTCCTCCTGCTTGTCCCAGGAGATAATCCAGCATGGGAATTGCACTTGAACTGCTCAAGTAACAAGGGGTGGCAAAGGGCACTAAGTATACCTTGAGCCTTTTCCTGCCAAAGCCAATGACACTTATTTCCCGTGGTGGTATCCTAGCTGACGTGGTGAAACCTAGCTCAGATCTATTTAATTATGCTGCAATCTGTCAAGCTTGCAGTGGAAACATAGACAAAGACAGTTCAGACAGTGAATCATTATCTGTTGCTTTCACATGTTTTGTTACAGAGATGAGATTTATTGCCAGATATGCAAACAACTCACTGAAAACAGCAACAGGAACAGCTATGCTCGAGGCTGGATCCTTCTGTCACTTTGCCTTGGTTGCTTTCCTCCTTCAGACACATTTGTTAAGGTACACTACTAACCTTTCCTACAGCAGCTTAAATGCCTTGGCTGATCTGGTTTCTTGTGTATTTTGATGTTTTAATACAGATAGCTACATAAGCTGTTTGGCTGCCATAGCAGTTGGTGCTGTGATTTTAGCAGAAACTATCTCATCTCATATACTTATCTGGGAATTTAAATAAATGATTGCTGTACTCACATTTAATTCTCTTTCATTACATGTCATACAAGTTGGATTCTGTTGTTGATCACAGCCCTCATTTTAGACCTGTAATCTACAACAAATCTGGCAAATTTTAACCTCTCCAGTTCTGCCTTTCCAACATTTAAAAGGTGTCTCCAGTTACAATCTTAGTGATTAAATATACTCAGGAAGCCAGTATAAAATCACCCCTCATATTTTACTAGTTTTTACTCTACATCTCCAAGCCCTGTAAATATAGAGATTGGGGCTTTTTTGTTATTCATTACTTTTCAAATGTAAATGGATGATAAATCCCCTTCACCACAGAAAAAAGACACCAACAACGACCTGTGGCTCCAACTTGACATCAGCCTTTCTCCTAGATCTTAGAAGCAAACAGAATCCATTGATATCCCTGAATCTTCAGCTTTGCTTTATTGACACCCTAGCTCAAATGATTAATCTAATCATAAATGCTGCTAAATGAATATTACTTGGAACAAAGCCAACACAAGCCGTAGACATACTTTGACACCAGTCTTCATCCATGCAGAACCATGCAGAATTCATGAAAGACATGACCATACCCTATCTCTAGGAATATTCTTAATCATTAAAATAACCAGATGACTGACCCATACTTGCACTAAATACAGGTATATAAATACAAGGCCATGCTTATGCTGTGTCATCCAAGGTATCAGAGCCATACAAACTCCAAAAGCTCAGTTTTCTGAGCATCTCTTCCAATGCACAATCCTAATAATGGACTTCAACTATTGATATTGCTGAAGAACTTAGTAAAACTAAAAGCAAGCATCATCATCAGTTCTAACCTGCAATTAGCCCTATTCCCAGCACGTTTTTTGCATACAGAATGTCCCAACACTTCAGGCTCTTCAACTGGAAACATTAACCCTTGCTCTAACCTAATAATAAGAATAAAGTCTCTACTGTCTAATATTTATTGTGTAGTTAAACATGGTAAATAGACTGACACAAGTCTCCCTCTTGAGACTAAAAGCTCTGCAGAATGAGGGAAAACCTTATTTTTCAAAACACTGATTTCAACCCTAATCTTTAATACTTTCTGGTGAACTGTAAACAAACTGATCACTCTAATCTAGTATATCAACTGCAGAAGGTTTCTAACATTTTATGAGGATTAGTGTTTCATAACTCTTTCTTATGCTCTGTGCATATAGTACCTGTTGAATTTCATCCACCACGGGCCCACAGGCTATGCTCCATATTGTGCTGAACGTCTGAGACGTACCTATGTCAATGGAGCACGAACTGAACCTCCGAGCTGGCTGGAACTTCAGGTAGCATCTACCTTTTTGCTTAATTTTATTGATCTGTGTCATTTTATACTGGATTGCATTTACTAACCTGTGTTCCTAAGTCCAGTTATGGAAATTAATTTCACAAAGAGATTGAAGACCAGCTGTCTTGGTCTGGGCAGCTAATTAGATACATCTCTTCTGGCTATTCAGTTAATCTAAAGTCAGTGGAGGATGTAAGTTAAAAGCTGCACCACATGATTTGCAGGGAGATACCTCCATGCACTCAGGAACCACAGGCTAGAACAGCCTCCTGAGGGAAGCTCTTACCATTATTTGTGGAAAGAACTGAGCAGGGCTTATGCTTTTAAAATGGAGGGAGAAAGTGTATATGGTAGGGCTATATCATACTCCCCCTTCCTTTAAATGTCACCCTAGTAATTAGAAGTCACACGCACATGTGCGTGCACACAACCCCCCCTTCAAGTGACGACCTCAGTTCAATTCTTTCCTAAATCTGAGTGAGACTGCCAACACACATCTCCCTGGGCAGAGTACTTGCTGCAGGCCATCTCCCCACTGATGCATGTAAGACTGTACCCAAAAGTCATCAGGCCAAATAAGGCTCATGAAAAGTCTATCAGTCCAAACTGTTATCTGATAATCAGCTCCTCTGAGTTGTGGAGAGGAGAGAACTTCAGTCCAGTGCTGTTCCAGGGATGTAATTTATATTTAAGACTCGCCACACGTTGAAGAAACCATGTGGATGTTGGAGATTCACTTAAATGATGTTGACTACGGTGTATAGTGTGTGGAGCTCTTAAATCTAAATGTCTTATTCATTATAGAAAAAAAAAATGTTTGCCCATAATTTGTTTCTCTCATTTAACTCTGACTTAAAGGCAACAAAGCAGAAGAAACCCATTATGTTTAATGTCACCCTGATGAACGGCCAAAGCATCACCGTCCCTGCAGATTCTGCTTCCATTGCAAAAGAGATCTGTCAGTTCATAGCAGATAAAACCAAACTGAAGGATGTATTTGGTTTTTCGCTCTACATCGCTGTATTTGATAAGGTAAAGTGTAGAAGAATAGAATGAAAGCTCCTTTCTCTTTCTGTGGAGTTGCTGCTGTCCACTCAGCCTCACTGAGGACTCCACCTGACTTGTGGAAGCATCTGCATCCCAGTCCTCCACTCAAATCAAATCAGTTCTGCATCCCAGCTGAATCTCAGGACCTGATAATCCTATTCTGCTTTTCTGCTGGCTAGCCACTTAGCAACTCCTGTAGGGTTTCCTTTGCCAGGTCACATAACTGACTAGTGTCCCTGCTCCCATGCATGGGCAGAGCAGCACTGTGGTCTGCCCTCATGTTCTGGGATCCCATCTGCACGTCATGCATGCAGCATTGCAGAACTGCTGGAGCAGGGTGCAACTAGCAGGTCTCACATGCTAGGGATCTTTGCTCAAAGACATATTTCCCACCTGCACTGCTGCACATTACTTTCTTGTCCTGTGTTACAGTGCTGCTGATGCAGCTTCTGTCATGTGAAAGCCAAGGTGCTGGCCAGGGCTGCCGCTGTTAACTCACGTGCTGGCATTTTACCCTCTCCATTCCTTTGCTTTTTTTTTTTTTTACAGTAATGCTGTAAACCAGAATTATACAGCAAGATGTCATCTTGGTGCTCAGAGTTAGGCACCAGTTGCAAAGAAATTAATTCAGAGATGGCATTTTTGTTTAGATTACAGCAACACTTGCATGTGCACTTAAGGGCATATACAGGGGATAAGCAAAGTACAAGGAGACAAATAGAAGATTGCAAACCAGAGCTGCTTTCTCTTAACTTATTTTTCCCAATACCGTCCCTGTGCATAAAAATACACACATTTACCAAAGTACAATTTGCACATACATCTGCTTACCTTTTCAGAGTTTTTCTTGCTGTCAGGAGACCAGGAGCTCTGGGTTTGTTATCCTTCACTCAGATCCAAAGCAGGCATGCCAGTAAATGCAGTGTCCCTTTGTTCTAGGTCTGGTCACTGGGTGGGGGACGAGATCATGTCCTGGATGCCATCTCTCAGTGTGAACAGCTAGCGAAGGAGCGGGGCACACACGAACGCAATGCGCCCTGGCGGCTCTACTTCCGGAAGGAAATCTTCACCCCCTGGCACAACTCCCAGGAGGATCCTATCAGTACTGATCTCATTTACCACCAAGTCATTCGTGGCATCCGGTTTGGAGAGTACCGTTGTGAGAAGGTGAGTCTCCTTATTCATCCTCCTAAAGAGACAAAACTCTATTAACATTTCCCACATTAAAAAAGAGGAAGATGAATGAAGCTTCTAGTGGCTGTGATTGTGGCAGCTGTCACATTGGTAGATGTAATTAATACTTCTTTTTTTTTCTGCAACTTTCAGTTCATGTGACAGCCAGAGGCATATGCAAAGGGGCAATTTGGGACCTTTTAAAATATCTTTCTTAATAATCTCTTTGTTGCCATGATTGTGTGAAGTTCATTTCTCCTTATGCTGGATGACTGTCAAGCGTTATCCAGACAAAACTGGAGAAAACCTCATTCCTAAACTGGCTTCAAGGTAGAATGAGACTATTTGTACTTTGTGACATCTTTCTAGGCCTTTTTTAATGGATTAATTGTTTCAGGAGGAGGATTTGGTGGAGATTGGTGCAAAATATTGTTACATCCAGTTTGGAGATTCCATCCACAATGAACTTGTGCAGAAGGTGCTCCATGACTGTATCCCAGTGAAACAGCTGAAGACCAAGCCCTTGGAAAAGTGGGTGAGCCTTATAACCTACGCACATGCTAAGGTAAGAAGTTTGTCTGGCACTGGTGGGTAACCACTCTGCTTCTTTCATCATCTCCTTTTATGAATAGTCTGTTGTAGGAAGAAGGAAAAACATCTATTTGTATATCCCAAGTAGTTAATTAGGGCTGGGGGAGTAGAGAACCTTTCAACTCACTCTTCCACAGAGGGCTCAACAGGGAGGGCAGAATGAAAAAAGTATATTTAAATCCCTGAATAGAGTATCTTTTAAGGCTTTCTATCTCCCATCTGACGACTGCGTCAGGGTAGGCATGGGATGGAATACTGGTTTTGATCTGGAAATGGATTACCTGAATTATTTCTATGGCACCCAAAGTGTGTTACACTCCGAACAGATCAGTCAGTGGGTATTTAAGGGAAATTTGGAATCCACATGCCTGTGGGCAGCCTCAGTTGCATGTATCTTGGGCCGCTGGAGGCTGTTTCTGATTTGACTGTCTCCGGGTACCCTTGACATCAGTGACAGCAGAGGGCTGTTGGGAACCTCTGGGATCAGGCCTGCTCTTTATTGTCTGCAGATCATGCAAAACAGATTTCACTTGGGTATCTTTTTATACTGCAGGCCCCATACACACAAGACCATCTCTCCCGTCAGACTGTGAAGGAACAACTCGTAGATTTTGCTCGCTTTCAGTGGCCTTTGCTTTTTTCTCGATTCTTTGAAGTCACTAAGTTTTCAGGTAATACCTGGAGCCTGGGAGTAGAGGATAGATATAAGATCAATAGAGAAGGACCTGTATAGCATTGATAAGGAGTTTTTTTTCTGCATTTTCAGGTCCCAGCTTGCCCAAGAACCACTTTATTGTTGCCGTAAATTGGAAAGGTATCTGCTTCTTGGACGAGTCAGAAAAGCGGCTCCTTGAGCTGACCTTCCCAGAGATAACTGGCATCCACACCAACAGGTGGGTGCCCCGGAAAGCCAAGATCTGACAAGGCATCTCTGCCCGTACTCAGAGTCTTCCATGTAGGAGGGATGTGTACTTTCTCTGCCATCTCTCTAGGTGATTTGATCTGAGCCTGGAAAGGTGGTTTAGCCTAGGTCTGGGAAACAGAAAGGGACAAATTCTGAGCAGCCTATAGTGGAAATACTGAAATGGCTGAATCTTCCCAGCTGGTGGAAGGAAAGATGATCCTGCTTAGTTAGAAAGGTATAAGGAAGCATCAAGACAAGAATGGCCCAAATACCTAACATAGTTAAGCCATCGTCTGTTATGCATACTGGGAGTTTGTATACTTCTCAGGTGTGATGGACCTGAACAGGATAACTGAGGGAAAGAGGGTAACCATTGGCTTACTCAGGGCACGCATCCTTGCATCAGATCACTCAGAGAATAGGGTCTTATATACACAAAAAATACCTCTGTGAGGCCTGTCACAGATTTAATTAGTTGCCCAGTTACTCCAAAAGAAGGGTATTTTTTTGTCTATAATGAAGCACTTGTACAAAACATGGTGGAGTCCAGAGTGACTCTGAACCACTTCAGTCCTTCACACCTACCAGCTCATGAGAAGGCAAAGTAAGAACTACCAATACTCACTGTAAGGGAGTTGTTTGCAAGGAGGTGTAGGTGCCTTGGCTGTGATTGCAGATGGGTCTGTAAGATTTTCAAATGCTCTGGTAACAAACTGTTCAATAATACATAGGGCAGTGAAGTCATTTGGACAGAGTTGCACTCTCATCACACTTCGTGCCGAGGAGTTTGTTCTGACATCTGTGAACAGCGTTGTCATTGCTGAACTGGTGGTCATGTTCCTGGAAGGACTGAAAAAGAGATCACGATTTGCTGTGGCAATGCATGAGAAAAAACCCCAAGGTAAGTCTTATAACTTTTCTATAGGGTAGGGAAGAAATCTTGAGAGAACTCACAGCACTTGTTTGAAAGAGCTCAAAGAGAAGAGGGAGAATTTCAGTAAGAGTCCTTGGCTCCAGGAGGGATCAATAGTGATCAGCATAGCAAAACAGAGCATAAGGCAATGTGATTCAATACCTTTGCATACAAATTATCTTTCCTTCCTCCTTCTACTTCTTTTCATATTTTATTTAGATAGTACAGTGTCCAGCATCTCACCCTGCTTATAGTAGGAAGTTGGATCTGGGCTACCTGGAAATACTTTCCAGAAAAATTTCACAGAAGTGATATTCTGGGGAATATAATTGGCTGGAATAGACAAGAGGGGATTAAAATGTAAACATTAACTTCACCCACTTACAACTACTGAGTTTCTTTCCATGCTTTGCTGCCAGTTCTATACACAAAGTCAGCATCCATTTGAATCAAATGGAGTTTTGCCATTGCCCTCAGTGGATCAAAATCAGGCTGCCAAAGGAAATTTAAGTGATTTCTCTGAAATGTTACTGGATAATTAGCCATATTTACACAAATCGCTTTCTGTTGCTAATTGAATTCAGACCTTCAAAATACAATTCCCTTGTCTTTCACATTGCAATCCCTTTGCGTTTGCTTGGACTGTGAAGCCTGAACAGTACTCCCTTATTCTGTTTTGCAGAAGACCCTGCCATCCTGTCCTTCAAGAAGGGAGACTTGCTAATCTTCACCGAAGACAAAAGGCTGGATGCAAACTCTGGCTGGATCTGTGCCCAGAATGAAAGGACAGGCAAAACAGGGAATGTATTTTTGGAAGACATTTACATAATTCCTTCTCTCACAAAACCTTCTAGTCAAGTGCTGGTAAGAAAAGCTGAAGTCTCTCTTTGAAGAGACTGAAAGATAAATTATAACAACAGTGTTAAATATGATTAAATTTATAACTGGAAGTTAATTGCTCCTCCAAAGTCAGACAAGTTCTATACTTCCCGTTGAAGTAAAGCATTTCATTCAGTCCTGTCTGAAAACAAAACTAGACTATCCCAAACTCTAAGGAAAAAATTGCAGTTGAACAAAACCAATAACGTTCAAAAAAAAATAACCAGTCAGTTCACCATTAGTGATTTCAGTGCCTGGAATTGGTAGCAATTAATGGAAATGAGTGTGCTGTTGAATTTTCCTGCATTCACACTGGGCTTGGCTAGTGATCATGTCTCAAGGGAAGCTCTAAGTGCAGGAGGCTACTTTAAAAGAATATGCTCTCTGAGGGAGTCAAAGTTTCCCATTGATCACTCTGCTGACAATTTTGTCTTCAGTTTTGGAGATTCAGTATATGGGATACTGTGCTAACAAGTGAAAAGCTGAAAAAGTGGGGAAAAAAACACACTAGTGATAAGCAGGTGCATTTTTAACAAGCATTGTGCTTGGATAATCACATACATTTGAAATAACTTCCTTGAGTCAACTATTCCCAAGTCTTTCTTGAGTCTCTGAAGATACTGCTTACAGGACAGAAAGTCTCCTGCAGCACAGAGCACTCAAGTTTAGTATACACCATCTGCACATATATGCTGAGGAACACCTGACAATCTGTGCAGACACCTGTGTCCATGTGACACCTCTATATGGCTTTGTCATTCCAGAGTTTGCTGATGATGTCTCCAGACCAGAGGAGGACAGCTTCACAGAATTCCTACATGGAGGAATCTGATGAAGAGGATCTCAAAGTGAAGCCTTACACTCTGGAGGAGTTCTCCTATGAACACTTCAGGTGAAGCTCTCTATATAGTGTGCACCCTAGGAAAGTTCTTGTTGATCTTCAGTGATCTTTGAAGTCTACTGTGTAATGGCATCTCCTATTTCTGACTGAGTTTCTTCTCTTTGTTCCCTGTAATTAAGTGTGACTTTGGACATGCAGAGATGCTGCGACATGGCCTACCTGTATCTTTTGTCTGCAGAAATGCAAAGGGAAGGGTAGAAGAACCCCAGCTAGACTTATTTCTTGCCAGCAGGCCCTGTTCTTATTTCTCACCCCTTCTTCAGCACTTACCATCTCAGGACTTAAAGAGTAAAGGAAAAATTAGTCTTCTAAAACCTCTCTTCTTTTTGCAAGCCTTCTCCCTTCTGGATCTACAAGAAACTACATTTTCCTGTTCTTGTTCACCTGCACAATCAAAAGAGATATGAGATCACTGTCTCGGAAAAGAATATGCCTTTGTGATAATGACCTCCTATGTTCGTAGCAATACTGATCCAGTAATTTTGTATTCATTTGCACTGCATTTGTCTTCATTCAGGACTCCTGAGAAGGAATCCATCAGCAAAGCTGTTCTCCAGAAATCTCGTGGGCGCAGTCAACTGTGGGCACACTCTAAGGAGCCCCTGAAACAGCCCTTGCTGAAGACAGCATGCACAGACCCTGATCTTCGGGATTTAGCCTGTCAGGCCTTCATTGATATCCTTTCACTCTTTTCTCTGGGACCTGAGAACTCTCAGGGGAAGGAAGAGCTAGCTACCTCCACTAAACTCACCTCCATTGAGATAATGGCACACCCACATAACAGGGGATACATTTACATCAAGGTGAGGGGTATCAATTCTGCTTCCTTTGTCTACAGAGGAAAAGTTCCTATTCTCTCTCAATGGTCCTCAACTCCTGATAGCTCACTTAACTGAGAATGTGGCTTTAGAAGTGAATAAGATTTACTGCATATGCCCAGAGCAAGCAGCTAATGCAGCATAAATCATAGCCAAGCAGCAACTGCTGTACAGGGAAAGAAGGTAGGGGACAGGCAGAGAATATATTCCAGATCCTCCTCTCAGTATTTGCCACTTAGACATCAACAGAATCACTAACATGTTAGGATCCTGATGAGACTTCCCATTACCTTCCAAAATTGGCCTGCTTTTGTCCTTAACAGCACATTCACCCATCATGAAATTCATGGGGGACTATCCCTCAAAACAGGTACACTCCTCTGTGGAAGTCACTGACCAGATATTTGTAGCAGCTATCCAGGAGGAGGTCCTGCGGGATGAGATTTACTGTCAGATTATGAAGCAACTGACTGAGAACAAAAACAGGTACTCACCTGGGTGCAAACACCCCGCTTCTGCAGAGCCAGGGCTCAAGTGCAGGTGGTGATCAGGAAACCCTGCTACACTTGGGTTGGGGCAGGGCCAGAGGAGAAGGATGGCCAAACGTTGGAATGAGATGTTCCCTTCCCTCTTTTTCCAGGCAGTGCTGTGGGGCTCACCTTTGCAGAGCACTCAGGACCACTGACTGGCAGTGATGGCCCACAGAGCGGGACCATTACTTACCTCCCTTGAGCTGCTGCTTTGCTCTCATCAGCATTCAGTGCTCATCTCTGTGCAGTATGGTATGAGGCAAACAAGGTGTTACTGAATTCCTCTTACTCCCAAGGCAGTCTGTGGAGAAAATATGGCACTGCATAGAGTTCTTGCACATTTTCAGTGACTGCACTGTCACCCTCCATTTGTTTTAAGTTTCACAGTTACAGTATTTCCCTCCTATGAGCATATAATTCACACTAGATCTTTTACTACCAGTGAATCCTTTTCAGCAGTTATATTAATTAGGTTACACAACTGGCTTGCAGAACAGATTGGTTACACAGGTCCCTGCCCATGCGTAAGTCTCTGAAACAGGCTAGTGTTTGCTTCCCCACGCATAAAGTTATAACTTGACCTACTTCCAGGGGAACTAAATTGCAAAAAGAAGCTTAAAATAATACTAATTATTAACAAAATGGTTTGTCTGTTTCTAGCTGCATTTTGTCACTGCAAAAGCTGCAGCTTCTATTTGTTTCTTTTCTTTCTTACTGTTCCACAAATATTAAACTTAGTGGAACTTTTACCATGTGTGTAACTATTAAATGGTAAATTTCCTTGAGTGCAGTAAATTTTACAGGCTATTTAATGCATAGTCTGTAACCATGGTGCCAGTGCCATGCCTGATGTATTCTACCAATTTAGTCCTTGTGGGTCATTCACTGTTTTGAGAGGGATCACTGATGTGGAAAAAACAATGCTTGAAAGGTGGCTATTTCCATATATTTTCATTAGAACAGCCAGAGCAACAAATCTTTCATCTTTCCCAGGCTACTGCCCTGTGGACCATGTCACACTCTCACACAGACACAAACACCACTGATCTACAGAGTATAAATGGGATTAAAATAGTGTGTCTTCATCTGCAAAATTAGAAAAGTAAATGGGAATGAAGAAGCCAGGACCTCTTTATTCAGCAGAGCCTGGCGCCCATTCAAAGGTAGACCTGCTGGCTTTCCCAGTCAAAACCACTTCACACCATTTAGCATTTCAGAGCAATCCCTGGGACGCAGCTGATGTGTGCTCCTGACTTTGAAGGTAGAATGACTGATCACCTCCTGGCTGCAGAGCCTTTCTTACTGGTGAGCTGCTAGAAGAGCTTCGACTGGCAGATTTCATTAGATCCAGAGGCTGGAGGAACTGGCTTTCTGCCTGAAAGTTTCTGCCTACAGTCTTGATCTGCAGTTTTGAAGAACTGTAGCTACCTCATTACACAATGCCATCTACCTGCTCATTTTTCAGAGCCTAGCATGCGTAAGGGAAAGTCCATCACAAGCCAAGTGCTTGTGCTCTGAGCGATGCTGGCTAGCGCAGAGCGCAGGTGAATACACCACCTGATAAAGCACAGTCCAAATACATGCGACCTTGAACAGCAAACTGACACTGACTTTCCAAGAGGATGGCACCAGGGTCACTGCTGACAAGGTGACTGTTAAACTGGAGCTTATATTTATTAATGAGATTCATAACTCTTATGAATATTTATCAGCCAGGATTTAGTATTGTCTTTGTGTACGAGCTGTGGTCATTGCACAGAAAACGGCTGCCAGATCCTGTGTGAAGGCTCTGTTGATTTGCAGCACTCTGCTGAATGGCACAACTTACCATGATGGGAGTGTTTCTCTTCCCCGTAGCTGGTGTGTGGTCAGACAAAGAGTGATATGTGGCTACAGCAGAACCATTTGCTTTGTGTGCACAGATACAGCATGACCAAGGGCTGGCAGCTCCTTTGGCTCTGCACTGGCCTGTTCCCACCCAGCAAGTCACTGCTGAAACATGCCCAGAAGTTCATGGAGACACGTCAGAAAGAGACACTGGCTCCGGAGTGCAGTCGGAGGATTCAGATAGTGATGAGGTAAACAGTCTGGCATATAGCCAGCTCAAAGTGTTAAAAAATCATGAATCAGGTGCCAAAAAGCACATGGGATAAAATATTAAGACTCTTACTTTCCTTCCTCTCTTTACATCCTTTTTTTTTTTTTTATTTTAGTGATCATTATTTTTAATTCTTTGACTTTGATCCACTGAAAGAGATCTGTGTCATGGTTTCACTTTTTTCTTTCACAGAGTTAGCAACACTTTTAAAAGTTCAGCATCATACATAATCACTTGACTCACAGAGCTACATGTTTCAAACATCCTAAAGGGTATGCAGCTTGAAATGAAATCCTGCTTTGTCATTGATGAGGTGCTGACTTTGTTTTCCTTTGGAGAGGCAGCATATCCTTATCTGCCGTACATGTGCCTGTGGATTAGTCTTGAGTTTGCTGAATCTCAGTAGCACAGAGCTGCATGTGTGCAGCTAAAAATACTAGGTTTTACTCCTAGTGGGGCGGCACCACTGAAGTCACTGACATCTGTGCTAATGTGGCTCTGCTGGTTTTCTGATGGTGAAGCAAAGCAGATCCATGCTAGGAAGACAGGATCACCATAGTCATTTCCTGTTCTTCGAAGAAATCCAAATGAGCAAAGCCCTGAGACTTACATGGCTGCTCATACCAGGGCACTTCTCAGTCCTCTAGGCATTACCCCTGTCCTGGTGAGAGTTGAAGCAATAGGGCCTCCAGTCCACAGTGCTTCCCAAGCTTCTGAATGACTTGTTGGTCTAATGAACTTGACATGAGCAGAGACAGTGGAAGGGCTACTTGGTTTTCAGGAAGGATCAGTTGAACTATAGGGGGAAGGTTTCCCTAGATTCCTCCAGACACTGGAATCACCCAGCTTGACGCTCTGAGAACACAGTGCTTTGGCATCAAGGTTAACCCCAGCCTTCTCCCTTTTGATGCTGCCGTGAGTTACCAGCTGCCTGCCACAGACCTCTTCAGTAAAGAAGCTGTTCAATGATTTCTCCCTCCAGCTCCTCCATCCTCCCCCCCTTCTCTTAGGCTGGGCCCTGTGTTTGGTTTGCGAGCCCTGTGGGCCAGGCTTGAGGGGAATGCTAACACACTGGCTGCCCCTCTTGCAGCGGATGGGTTTTGGCATTGTTGGGGAAATGCCACTGCACATTGAATTCGCCTTTGAAGTGCCTGAAAAATGCATGGCGAGGAATGCTATTCATTGGTTTTTTCTATGGAGAAGACTGAAAATTTCCTGCCTCCCTATATCATGTGCTATTCATACTCTAAGCCCTGTTGAGCTGTACAGAGCTTCTTTAGAGCAGGGAAACGGAGGGGAAAGCAGAATGGGCTGTTGGGGAGGATAATTGTATCCTCTAAACTGCCACAGATCTGAAGCCTGAGGAGTGGGAAAAGGAACAGAGACAAATGCTGTTTCCTAAGAGCATTTCTTTTCCTAAGATTAAACCAGCCCCTGCTCTTAATAGAATAGAATATTTCAGTTGGAAGAGACCTACAACGATCATCTAGTCCAACTTGTCCCTGAGGTAACCTGCTGCCTTTGGAAAGGGGAGAGCAGGCAGCTCAAAGGACTGACCTACAATACGTGGAGTGGAAGCCAACTGAGCCCTAGGGTACACCTTTTCCTCCATAACCAGCTTTACAGTTTCATCCCCGGACTCCTGGCCAGGCAACCAGCGAGCACCCTCATGGGTGTAAAGCAGATCTTGCCTTGGCAATGAATTCCTACCTGAGGCTGCAAGGAGAGATGGCCCTGATGCCTCCAGCCAAGCTGCTGCATTTCTGTCGCCTCCTATGGCCTCCCTCTGCTGCAAGTCCAGCAATAGATGACTGATTGGTGCAGGTCCACACTCCTTACAGTGCCTGTACAGTACCAAAGCACATGCTGTTCAACTTTGTTTTCGGTTAGGTTTTCCTTCTCCAAATGGAACTGCTACTTTATATAATGGAAAAAAAAAAATAATAAAAAAAAAGGTTTCAAATCCACAAGACTAAAGCTCTCTTCCTGAGAGATTGGCTCAGTGCAAGAGAGGAGTTTAGCCCATAAGCTACTGTGTACAAAATCTCCTAACAGCCTGCTCTGTGCCACTGAGGGCAGGATAATACCAGCCCCAGAAGGTAATGTGCTAGATTTGTCCTCACTTTAACTGTATCACATTTTTTGCATGACTCAGACTTCAGGGCCAGCTCGTTTGCTTTAAGAGGCAGCTCTGCTCTGAGGTATAATTTCAAAGAACTGGGATTGTACAGCTTAAGTGCCTCTTGAGTCAGTAATTACATGCCAGCTTTTATGTAAAATGTAGTGCTTCTAGCAGCCCTCCAAACTTTTCTGGTACTTGCCTTCTGAGCTGTAACTCATTTTGTATCTGAATGCATATGTTTTTCCTGAAGCAAGAGTTGAGTTAAATAAAATTTATTTCTCCTTGTGGCCACTATCTTCACACTTCAATAACAGTAAGGAAAAATGTTGCTGAATATGTAGAAGGGGTGGTATTGGCTAGGAAGGTGACTTATGCAACCTCCTTGCAGAGCAGAACAGACTTCTAATATACATGCTAGTAAGACCCTTAGTTTCTTGCTGTTAATTTGCATTGAGGTGAAGGTCCATTGGAGCCCGCCCCATCCCACAGTACTAGCATTATGGATGGAGTCTGTTGTTTGGCTGGAATACTGTTATTTGACTCCTCAAAGATTAAACATTGAGCACTGATCTCTCTTATGATGGTGGTGGCATTTTCCAGGAGTGGCTCCAGGAAGTGGGCTCCTCATCCTGTGGAGGTTGAGTCCATCTTACAGAACAACACTAAGATCTCACACAAGATTTGCTTCCCCAATGAAACAGAACAGGTGAGAACTTACTTGTTTTCCCAGCCTTTTCCCAGCCATGATGTGTTCATGCAGGAGCACGTTTCAAGACATTCACTGTCCTCATTTCTTCCTCTCCTCTGTGTAACAAGAGTCTTGTTATCTCATAGACATTTGATGTGGGAACAAACACCAAAATCCGGACTCTGTGTCAGAACATTGCTTCCAAATTGCAGCTAAGCTCCTGGGAAGGTTTCAGCCTCTTTGTGAAGATTGCAGACAAGGTAACTCTTCTCAACTATGGCCAGGGTAGCCAGACTCCCCTCTCCTCTCTTATTTACTAGACCACCTAAAGAACCATATATGAAGCCAAGCAACAGAGCAGGTCATTACTGCTTCTGTCTTACTGAGGGGATACAACCTAGACTCGAACTTTTAGCACTTAACAATCATTTTGAGTCTCTTGAAGGGACTGGATGGAGATGCAGAGTTTCTACCAGTCTAGTGGTACACAGGTGGTACTAAAAGCAGAGAAGACATGGGCTTTCTTGCAGCTGCTGGGATGGTAGAAAATTACATGTTGCATCCTGCTGGATTCAGCCTTTTTCCACTCAGGCTTTGCCCAGGAGATGTGCTGCACATGTACAGTACTCACTAACATTATGGAGAGCAGTGGTTGACCAGCACCAGCTGAATGCTCTTTAGTTTCTCAGAAGCTTGCCTTGCCAGAGCTGAAGCTTGGGTTGGCTGCCTTGCTGAGAGGCCCCTTCTCTCTGGAACTGTGATCAAAGCAAAAGCAGCATTGAGTCCAAGCACAGAGAGTTTCTGATATACTATGTTCCTGAAAAGATGAACCTGGTATGTGTCAATATTTTACAAAGAGAAGATGGCTAAGAATAAGGTCAGCGTATTCAGCTTGACTTTCCAACAAGCAGGTTGGAAAGAAAAAAAGCAACAGAAGATGCAGTATGAATCCCCATATGAAATGTAAATCATTTGAGTCCTTCCTCCTCCTATTTCTCTTCTTCTTTCCCCTTGCCTTTGTCTTTCCTGCCATAATTATGCTCTCTCACTGTAGACAGGGAAAGAAAGTTCAGCCTGATACTTGAGTATTTTGTCTTAGGCAGTATTTTATATGATCTGCTAATCCTTCTTTCCCCCCCTCCATTGCTTGGCTGCTTCCAGGTGATCAGTCAGAATGAAGCAGACTACTTCTTTGACTCACTAAGGCAGGTGACAGACTGGAACAGGAGGAACAAACCAGGGAAAGATGGTAAGAAGAATGCCACCATGATAAGAAGCTGCAAGAGATGCAGTGTTGAACTGGGGAAACAGCAAACTTATCCAGTAGGATTTACTCCATCTTGGGAAGTGTGTGCCAGAGCCTTATTATCTCATTTTTGTTTGTACATACACAGTTACTGCCTGCACCAGAAGTAAAATCCAGTGAAGTGATGCACTCAAGCACTGGCTATGAGAAACACCAGAACATCTTTTTGGGGGGATGCCTCCAGAAATTTTAAGCTGGTACCAAAGATTTTTTGACCTGTAGCATCCAAACCACACAGCTGGATGGATGCACACAAGTTAGACAGGCTGATCCTCTTTACAGTCCAAGGCACGCACATTGCTAGATCAGGTATCAGCCAACACATGTAAGTAGGTTATGTCACACATTTCTTGGGTTGTTAGAAAACTGCCTAGACTATTACCTGGTGATACCAAAGCACAAGTTGTATTGCCAGGGGAACAGTTGTTAGAATAAAACAATATGGCACTAACGACAGCAATTCTTTGCATTTCAATCCCATGTATAACACACATTTTGAAATCTACATCAAACTCAAACTCCACTAAAATTTCATATCCTGACCTTTGCTTATTTCAGGACAGCAGAGATTCAACTTCCTGAAGCGCTATCTACATATCTAAGACCTCCTAACTTCCTTCTTCTTCCCACAGCTGATACAGCTGCTACAAGCTCTGAAAATCACAGCATAAAGATCTGGGTGCACTAAATCACGACTAATTTCTGTAAACACAGCAATCAGGGAATGTACCTGCATCAGTATAGCAGAATTCAGGTGTGCTACACATCAGCAGGCAGCTGTCATGAGCACCAAGAAACAACAAACACTCATATTGCAAGCATCCTCAACTTCTTCCTCAGTCTCTGAAGAGCCTGCACCTTAGATCGCTGCATGATCAGTGTCCAGGAACTGACAACTAATCACTTTCTTGGTCACCTAAAATGGCCTGTTGTACTTTTTTGTTAGTAATTTTGTTTGTTACTACAAAAAAAAACCCCAAAAAAACAGAATTATATTTCTGAAGAAACTCACAAGCCATTTAAAAACTGCAGAACTCTACAGTGACACAGAGAATACTAACAAGGTGTTGTTTCCTTAGGGGCTACTATGTCTGTGGCTTATGAGGTGTACTTCATGAGAAAACTGTGGCTGAATGTAACTCCTGGGAAGGACCTGAAAGCTGATTCCATTTTTCACTACCACCAGGTAACCAGCTCCCTAAAGCATAAATATAATGGCAGGCAATGTGATCCAAGAAAGTAAGCCTGCTGGTCTTACTCACCAAGGCCTGTATTATAAAGCCTCCAGAGAAATGCCTCTGGAGGGCACAGCTCAGCCTCAGGACTAGATTTATTTCTCACACTGTTCACACCTTAGCTCTATTGCTTATGTTAGGAACACAACTCCCTAAACTAATTGTTCCCTAGAGGCGCTTGTTGTACTCTGTAATTGCATGGAGAACTATAGAATGGTTTAAGTTGGAAAGGACCTTTACAGATCATCCAGAGAACCTTCAGAAGGAGTCAAAAGTTTCTTGGGATGCCCTTGGACTGTGTTTGGTGAGACTCGCATCCTGACCTCAGAGATTTAGCATGCATAAATCAGTGTTTGCTTCATCCTATTCTGTCTGGATTCAGAGCTGGTCTTTTCCAGGAGCTGCCAAAGTACCTCAGAGGCTACCACAAATGTTCCAAGGATGAAGCTGTCCAGCTGGCAGGGCTGATTTATAAAGTGCGCTTCAACAATGACCGCACACAGCTGGCAACCATCCCCAAAATCTTGAAGGAGCTGGTGCCAGACAATCTGCTCCGAGCAATCTCTCCAGATGAATGGAAGAAGGTAAGATCATCAGCTTTCATTAATCATGCTATTTCCATGGAGCTTTATGAGAGAAGACATCAAGACACACAACTTTTTTTGATCTTACAGTCTTTGAAAGCACTATGGAGGGATGCTACTGGATGTTGCTGTTTTGTCTCTTACAATCTAGATTTTGCATCCTCTTTACCAAACCTCTGAAAGATATCCACAGGCCTGGACGATTGATTTGAGACGTGCATTTTTCTCGGAGATACTAATATATTTTCAGTGCCCAGAAGAAGAGTTAGAGATAATAAAGTCAGTGATGGGACTGGGGTTTTGAGGATCTTATAGAGAAACAGAAAATTAAGATGTGTCCTAAATATTTAATAGTTTGGCCAGCATATTAGTCACCTTGCACCATGTGCATGCTACTCATAGCAAAAGGCTCTTTTGCCACCACAAGGCAAGAAAGTTTCAGCAGGTACTTATCACTTAGTCCACTGTGAAAGAGACAGGACACTATTTCAAATACAGAGGGAAAATTCGCCCTACATGATACAGCAGAAAATGTGACACGTCTGTGGGTGTTGAACACTGGCCTTCTGAACTTTGTTTCATCCCATATTGCCCCTCTGCCCTGAAATCCATTCCCTTGGGCTCCTGGACTTCCTTCAGCCAACTCATTAGTAAAGAACACCGAGGAGGTTCTGGCTTCACCTTGCCCCATAGCATGGTAGGCTATTTTAATTTTAACAGTCTTCTGTTGCTGTGGGCACAGCATAGTAGCGGTCTGGTGCTGTCTTTAGTGCTAATGCTGGACATTGGAAACCTGCCTGTCTCCACTGACAAAGTTTTGTATCTTTTTTTTCTGAACAGAGCATTATTGCAGCATATAGCAAGCATGAAGGAAAAAGTGTAGATGAGGCCAAGATTGGCTTCTTGAAAATAATATACCGGTGGCCAACATTTGGATCAGCCTTCTTTGAGGTGAAGGTAGGTTTAAAGGCCTGTATGAATGGCTTTGGTAGTAGAGCAGCACTGGTGGATATGGATTGGCTATAATTCCCTACCTGTTTAAGTGAGAACGCATTATAAAGCTGGCTTCCAATCATCTACTGAAGAAAACAGTTCCTTGAAAGTCAGGAGATAGGTTTTTTTAATCCCTTCCAAACTCTGCCTGTTATTTACTGGCTATGTTGTTGATCCAGTTGTAATACTTAATATTACAACTATGTAGTATTTTAGGTCTTTTAGTTACTTAACTGTCTTGTCATTGTTCTCTACTACAAAATGCTGACAAATCTTGTATCTCTTGAGAACTCTTCCCTCAGAACAGAACTGTACTAACAGTGGATACCTCCAGGAATCATTTCTCACTTGCTACTTTTAATTTCTCCTTGCTAGGCTCTTAACTGGTTTGCGACCAACCACTAAGCCTATTATCAGATAGCCTAGGAAACAATGGACCTCATTCTGCTTTTATGTAGCAGCTGCTCAAGTCATCAATATATGGCCAAAAAAAAGTGGTTACCCTTAGCAACAGTTATGTAATATTGAAGAACTTCATGTTTCACTGTTTATTTGGTAAAGAGAACAAGCAGCATTGGACACTGTTAAAGGTCACTATGCACCTAATATGAATATTTTTTTCCATTTTCTGCTTATCTTGCTCTGTTACTCGTTTTTAGCAAACCTCAGAGCCAAATTTCCCAGAGATTGTGCTGATTGCAATCAACAAGCAAGGAGTCTCACTGATACATCAGAAGACAAAGGTAACAGTTGCTTCTCAAGAATCTAAGTAAAGATTTAATTGACTATGATAATTTAGGGACAGCAACAGGACCTTCTCCCTGAATGGTAGGAGAGGACAGAGTCCTCTTATTCATTTCCTGTGTGAAAAGAAAGAACATGTTATTGCCTCAAATGACTTCTTTGCAGTTTCTACACTGGAAATGAAACAGTGTAGAGCACCTCTGAAAAAAGAAGTGGTAATCATGATGGACCTGGACAAAGTGATAAGATCAGGCAGATGGATTGACAGTGCACTAGGGAACCTGTTTCAGAAAAATGCTTTGCAGGAAACTTAAGCTATCTAAAAGGTCAGGTGGAATGGCAGTGTTTACCAGCTCTCTAACCCAAACAGTCTCATCTTACCCAGTTTCTAGGCAAAAGCGTTTATGAATATCACTGTTTGCTTTTAATAAGAAAACAAATATCCAGTGAATTTTAGATTATTGTAAATATAATGGCAGTGTGCTAAGGCAAAGATCAATATATAATGAAAGGAAGTCTCATTAGAGTGATTAAGACTCACCTGCTTGGTGAAAATACAATATAGCACTAGTCTGAATGCAAGACCTACCTTGATCCACTGTGTTTGTAAATGAAGCAGGAAAAAAAACCACTGGCTTTACAGGTTTTCTTACATAACAGCCCATTTTCATTTGAGAAATGTTCTATAGTTCAGTTTGTTTCCCCTTCCAGGATATTTTAACAGTCTACCCCTTCAATAAAATCTCAAATTGGAGCAGTGGGAGCACATACTTTCACATGACAATAGGGAACCTGGTACGAGGAAGCAGGATCTTATGTGAGACATCTCTGGTAAGGAGAGTTTTGTTAACTTACACACAAGAAACTCCTAACTTTTCCTTTACATTCAGAATCGCTACAAAACAATGATGACAAAACAGATGTTAAAAGAGGTGCAGATACAAAAAGCATTCACTGCTATGTCAATAAAATTGCAGTTTAGAACTGGTTCAGTGCTATATAATGCCATCTGATGCAAAGACGTAAGCCACAGAGACAAGGAAAAAGAGTAATTTCCCCAATTTTTCCCATACATCAAAATTCAATTTGTCTGAGACATTAAGAAAAGATTGCACTTACCCACAAAACTGCATTAGAGGCTTTTTTGTCTTGTGTGGTTTGATCCATCTATGCAGTAATGCCACCTTTGTAAGAATTTACACTTTTCAGTGAGTGGTACCACCTTTTTAAGAATTCGTTTCAGATTGTCCACGGACTCAGACAAGGATCACTGTCTTGATATATAAAGGTAAATTTGTAAAGGTAACCTAAAGACATTTAAGGGCTAACTTCTCTCACAGAAAAGCTTGGATTCCTAAGTACAAGATGTCAATCTGTAGAATGAATGACAAGGATATAGTAGAGCTATGGTCTGTAAAGTTTTGTATATCTATGAAGGGAAGAGCAGAGGGAGGAACAGATAAATAATTATCAAAACAGTCATAGCTGTTGGAAGAGGAGATGTCCATGCAGGGAAGAAACTAAGAAGAAGATAAAACACAGAGGATATTATAGTTATTTTAGCTTCTGGAGCTCTTTGAGAGACTTAAGACTTTTTTTTTTTTTTTTTTTTCCTGACAGGGTTACAAAATGGATGACCTGTTAACATCCTATGTACGCCTACTAATGAATGCTGTAAACAAGCAAAAGAACCTTTCCTGAGAGCAGAAATAGAAACCATGACCTGTACCTGTGCCAAACTACCTGTTATTTCATTTCCCAGAAGAAATGCCATTTAAAAAAAAAATATTAATCTTTATGATCAGTCTTCTGATCAAACACTGAATGAACTGTGTTGCTGAAATATTACCACAAGAGAAGCTCAAGTGAGCAAATGCTTTCAAATATCTGTAACACCTGTCTGTCTTAGATGTAGTATAAGAATTCCATTCAGATTTTTGATTTAGATAAAGTTTAGCTGGATTTTAATGTAATATGTGGGTGGAGGAACCCTAATATGACAGCCTCTTTTGATACTCTAAATCTTCTCCATTCTTAAGGAGAAACACACATTAAGAGTTGTCTTCCTTTTGGAAAGAAAATGTCCCCTTGTTGTATATGCTCTTACTAAATGCATAAACTCCTCGAGTCTTTGCAAACAAAGATAATGCTATTTTTTTTCCTCCTATTGGCAATTCTAAGAGTGGAGAAATACCCTTTAGCAGTAGGATAACTGGACACTTTGAAAGGTAAGATGCTGGTTTTCATCCTTTTATCACTAGGTTAAGTGCTGCAAGTTACAGTAGACTATGGCAGCCGGTTACTGTCAGAATATAACTGTCATTCCTGTGTGCTCCTAAATTAAGAGCAGGTCCACTGATTTACCATTGCCTTGGTTAAATCAAATAGTTTTCTTCCTTCCACATTTTATAATGCATTGGAAACTAACAACTGCTTTCTACTATGCAGTTTGTAGTAAGCATAAACAAACTCTGAAATTAGTCTGGATTTTGTGTCCATTACTTTTACTAAATTGCTCCTGTTTCAAGTTATACATGTGCTATGCAGTGCAAAGCAGAATCTAAGAACTCAGACATCTGTTGAAAGGAGACTTTTCTGCTCTGTAAAAATGTTCCCAGCCTGGAGTTATGCAGACATTCGTTCATGAGAGAAGAATAATAGCTTTAATTTCTCCTGATCTTTTCTATTTCCTGTTTAGCAGGCACTTTGAGTGGCAAAATTTGATTCAGCACTTGTTCATCTCTCAGACCTTTGTAAACATACAACTTTGGTCTTGTAAGAACCAGGGTGTGCTCAGAGCATGTAAAGCATATACGCACTGTGGTGATATTAAGCCTAGATGCTTACCCCATCGGACAACAAGTACTTTTTCCTCAATGACCAGCCCTCCCTTGCTCAGCATGAAACATGGACTTGTCTTAAAGCATTGACACCAAGTTCCTTGAGACACAATCTGGCAGTGCTGGAAAAGCAGCTCTGCTAGATCTCTCAAATCTGCCAATGTATGCACAATGGTTCTTTTGTTCCCTCAGATGTGTGTGTGTGAAATTCAAACACTAATGGGAGTTTTGTACATGGGTGGCAGGGACGAGCCCCACTCTCTTTGTGCATCTAAAATGAGTGCCACACTTGTCAGAATAGTTGATCCTTTTGCATGCAATTAGATATTTCTGCTGTGATGTCCATTGCTGGCAATGGAAACATCTGAGGCTAATGACTTTGAGTTGTTTTGTCATCCTATGCCTGATTTAACTGGCTATAAGCGAGAATCATTCAGTATTTCATCTGTGCAAAAAGAAGTTTTGCAGTCAAACTGTATTGTTCTGGTTTTTAAATAAACACTGCGGAAAATGTCTTTTTTAACAAGAAAATTGAATATTCACTCTAGATGCATGTAACCTCAACCTACCAAACATCCACTACATCCTGTAAATGATCACAGCATCCCATCTACTCATGATATACACAACACAATTTGTACAGCACAGCCTCTAAAAGGATGATACGCCTTTCTGCATAGCCTCGTCAACAAACACATCACCACAGAAGCAGCACAGATCCAAAAAGTGAATTCACCATGACAGTGCATCAGATCTGGGCAATCTCCAGAGTCCCTCAGAGCACGTAATGCCTGCTGGCTCAGCATTGCAAATGTAATTTCTTTTTTTTTAACTGTGCAAGAGACAACTTTTTAAAATTTGGGGTTTTTTTGTGTGAAGATTTAAAATGTATTAGTTAACTTTATTACAGGAACATAAAAAGGTACAGTATTGCAACATTTCAATCCACAATCACGTTTTGGTTAGACAGCACAAGGAATGTGTGATAAAACGAGAGCTCCACATATTGCAGAATCCACACTGCTCATCACGGCCTGAACCAAGGCAAATAGCTGCTAATTCTTTTACTCAGTCTATACCATCCTCAGCACTTAATAGTGCTTTACAGACTAGTACAACCACATTCATTACATGTTTGCCTGCAATCTATTCGTTCACCATCCAGACACTGTTAAAAAACGCATCAGTCACATCATCTAATACAAAACATGCGACATCTAGAAACTCTCTGTTCAGAATGTTGAACAATATTTGCCGACATTGCTCAGTCTGCTGTAGAGACCAGGATGCAAACCCTAGAGAGCAGATTAGGTTGCCATAAAGAAAGATTGCAAGTGATTAACATACCCTTTGATAAAAACATGCTTCACATACAGTGGTTTCTAAAAGTAAAACCATTTTCAAGTGTACTCAGTGAATATTAGTGATTTTAATTCAGTATGTATAAATATGAATGTAAACTATAAATGTATATAGCGAGACAACAACTTTAAGTAAGTGTAGACTTCTGAGCCAAGTTCAACCTTGATATAAATCTATACTCTCCAGTGGTGCAATACCTAGGATGAATTTGGCCAGCATGTCTATTTACAGCAATGGAAAGCAGCATGCAGCTTATTTCTGACCAAGACTTAAACTTTATTTAAAAACCAAACCAAAATAAAACACAACCTGTCAACCTATCAACACACTACAGGGAATTCTCAAGTCTGCATTAAATTCTACTTAGTTTTTCAAAAGTGGACTCAAACAAGTAAGGGAAGATGCATTTATTTAAACTATCTATAGTTATTTCTCCTACTCTTTCAATTCCATTGTCCCACAAAAGGTATGTCAGTAATATTCACTACTGTAACTCCTCATCTTGCAGGCTATGGGCAGCAGGAGTACAAGAAAAATAACTGGGAAAAATTAATAATTTAACTAAGAGATACCCTCTGCTAATGGAGAGATCAGGGTTTAGTATTATTTTTCCTCCCACTAATTTTGGGAAAGCCTCTGAAAATAAGGACATAAAAATCCTAGAGAACTGAACAGTTTATCAAAGAGAATGATATCAACTGTCCTTTGAACCCTGAAGCTACTAGGTCTCCTGGATTTCTAACATGACACAAAGTCTTACTAAATCTCTACTTGCAGTACAAAAGTAATTCCATTCATCTCCACATACATGCATTTTCCATTGCTGAATTTGAGAGTGGCCACAGAAAGAATATTACCTACTGCCTGCTAGTTACATAGTCTTTCCATGTTTACAAATAGCTATGCAGCTGTGTCTTCCCAAGAGGCTGAAGATACACAGCCACGCAGATTTAGCATTAGACATGGCTTGTGACTAAGATTATAGGAACAGACCTGAATGCTTTATGCTGAGAAGAATCTGCATAACATACTGAACTGCACCTAGATCAGTAATTCTTGTATTTTATGCTGTGAAAAAAAATGGCAAAGAACAAGCTTTCAAGACTGGTCTTTGCAGTGGCCACATACTACTGCACCAAAAGACAAGCTGCTCTTTATGCCCTTAATTAAGAGGCCACTTAAAGCCTTATCAGAGAATAGTGATTAGCCACAAGTTCTCCTAAAGCAGTGATAAAAACAGCTACTATTATGGTAATCTACAGTGCATATTGGTCAGAAAAGGATGGAAAGAGTTCTACTGTTAAATTTAGGCCTATCTCCTCATCAGTGTTACAGCGGATGCAGTATACCCCAGTTAAAAGTTTACGGTAACTTATGGCAACAAAAAGCAAAGCAGCTGAAGGAAATCAAATTAGCAAAGCCAGTAAGTATCTAAGAGATGGTTTCACATGTGGGATTCTTATCTGTACACGGTTAACCAGTATTTCCCACCACTGCTGTGACATCACCGGTGCAATTTCACGAGTAGTAGCTACATCAAGCATGTTAACAGCTATCAATGCTTTAGCTATTATCTTGTTTAGATCCACTCTGAGCAGAGTGTGATGGCAGTGGGGACAATTTTAAGGTAGTTTATTGCCCCAATTCAGTTGCTGCTCACACATAAAGTGAGGAACTTTAACTTCTTGCTAACTAAATCACCTGGCGCTGCAGGGTGCTGCCTAGGCCCAACTGCTTGTTCATTTGACCAACTAAACCAGCCACTTTTCCCAAGATTTGAATCATGCAAGGGACAGCAGTCCTCCAGTGCCTTTCATCCTGTCCACCTGGCAAAAGGACAGGCACAGTGTCCACCTATTCATGGAAAGAGATCCTCAGGCTGCTCAGCTTAGTTTAGCACAAGAAACTACCATTGGACAGGACATGCTTTGTGTTGACCACTAGAAGCTCTAGTACCCACATAGTAGTAGAGAACAAACTGAGAGAATTTTAGTGCCAGTTTCTAAAAAAATCTTTTGTTTCCCATGGCCATCTCCTCCTTAAGGAGAGCCCAGCTATTCTGAAGAGGCTGACATGGCCTTGACAATTGATATCTCCTTAGTACTGAACAGGGAAGCAGCAAAGAAAACTTCTTCAGCTGTCTTAGCATTGGACCTAAGCCAGACAAGTGGGCAGTGCAGATGCCGTAACTATTGGTTCCTGGGCTTTCCCAGGAAATCTGCAAACCAGAAGGACTGTACAGCAACTGTACACGCTCAGTAGGAATCTAGAGAAAGACTGGAACATTTTGCAAAGAGTGACAGCTTCCAGAGTATTTGCCTACATATTAAAAAAATAAAAAATGTCTTCAGTCAGGGCAAGGAGATAAATTTTTATACTTTAACTAAAAAAGAGAAAAATCACACATTTCTTCCACTCCTGCACTCAACCACTGTTTCCAAGAGGAATGGAGAAAGAACTACAGTTCAATTGAGGAAAGAAAGCCCGCATACAGTTCCACAAAGGCAGAATAAGCTGTTATTAGCAAATTAATAACCAGCCTGTAATCTGCTCAAGCAGAAATCATATTGCTCTTCTGACAGTGTTAACAGACAATTGCTTGAGAAAAGGGGTAGCCAAGATGCAAGCTACATTACCAGAAGCAGAGGAAGATATTACTTATCTTTGGTTTCACTTGTTCTTAGTAATTGCCTCTCTAATCAACAGCTGCTGTGAGCAGCAGCTTGGGACTGTAAGAGTGCAGTCAGTAGACTGACAGACCTGATTAAGCAGAATTTAAATCCACAGCTTTGGGATGTGCCTTCTTGGATGCCAGCTCTGACAACTTCTTCAGGCGTTTCTTCAGCTCCAGAGGGAATTTCTCATAGCACTTCTTGCATACAGGCTTCATGTCAAATTCCACAAACTTATTCCTTTAACACAAAGAATAGCAAGCTATTAAAATGGTGTTTGCAAACTATATGCTTCACTAAATCAAGTCTCCGTGCATTTAAGTAAATGCTGTTGTTTGTGTCCTACTGCATGTATAAAACAACTCACTTTCTCATGAGGTCTTCTAAGTACAGAGAGGCTCTTATCAGGCAGCTAAGGTCTTTAGTACTGCTAGTTAAACAAGGAGCAAGATTTCGCTATAGATTTGTATGTATGTAACAGTCTAGAATAGTAATGTTGTTATCGCAGAATGGAAGCATCACTTCAAAGGTCCTCTTTGTGAAGAATTAGAGCTCCTTCATATACAAGGCCAGTGGGGCCAACCCAGCCTAGTAAATTAAGGGTTTGAATCCAAGAAAGGAAAATGTAGGATTGCTTTGTTTTCTGTCCCTCTTCTACAAATTTGAGGTAACTAGCATATTTTCTTTCAAAATAATCTATGCAATTGCAAATACTGACATTGAGAGGAGCATCCAGATTAAGGAGACACAGAGGCTATAGGTATTTCAGGACAGGCAGTTACCCAATGTTTAGAGCCTTCCCTCTGTACTGCTGAATGAGTTCTCCTCTTACCCAAACTTCTTATAGAACAGATTACTGAAGGACAATAAGTTAGAGAGGATGCTGAGTCCCAGCTCCCTTTTAGTGCAGATATCAGTGGAATTACAAGCACCTGCTCCCACAGAGAAAAGGTATATTGCTCCTCACAGAAACACTGCTCATGGTTCCCCCAAGCTGGTATCCTGTCTTAGAGGCAAATGTCTCGTACGGTCCAAAAATATAAACACTGACTTACTTCAGCGTAAGCTTGATGTTGCAGGTGGAGCAGGAGAAGCAATTCACACACCAGGCTTTGTTAAGAGCTGATACCACTGCAAAAGCACAAAATAAGAGGAAACTGCAGGATTATTTGAATTCAGATTTGTATCCAAATTCAAATGAGGCCAGATGTGAAAAGAAACACTGGTGCCTTGCAACTGTGGGACTGCAACAGCTGCACTAACAAATGGAACAAGGACAGCTACCCAAAACAAGGAGAGAACAAATCTTACCATCTCCCTCTATCACGTGGCTGCAGTTGTAGCAGACATCTCCAAAGAGCTGCACAGCAAAAGAAATAAGAACAGGAACTCATGTTACTGACTCCTCATGCTCCCTAAATTACACAGCTGGTGTGAAAATTAAATCCTAACAATCAAAGAATTCCCAGACATCGCAGTAGCCCCCGAATACACCAATTTAAATCTTCTGAATAACTTCTCATACACTTGCCAAATAGTCTATGTTCCTTTGGATCTTGTACCACTAAATACTACAAACCCTTTTTTGTTGATGCCTTACACTCTATCACTGTTATGTAATCTTAAAGTCCTGTACATGTTGCAATTTGGAGAAAAGAGGATCAGTAGAGTATGATGGTTACTGTAGACAGTAATTCTTAACAATAAACATCAAAATAAAACCCAGAGCTGCTTTCAAAACAGTAACACTTATAAGAGAGAGAGACTAATTTTATCTGACACAAGAAAATATCAAACTCATAGCTGTACAGTATAGTCACACAGAAAAAAATAGGTTTTGATTGGCTTTTGAAACATACTTTTCTTATGCTTTAGACAGCACACCATTTATCTTAGGCTCATGGAACCAAGTAATTATCAAAGAAGTCCACACAAATAGTTTTGGAGTAGAATTACAGTGATTTTAATCACAATCCATGGTCAGTGTTTTTATCCTGTTAATGGCATAAAGAAAATCAATATCCCCAAGACATTTCCATTCTGTTCTTAGCACCACTTTTCACATCTACCAAGGAAAACTACTTTTTCCGTTAAATCTCACCAATTTCTTAATATTGCATGGCCTCTACAAATTCAGATTATGCAAAATCTGAATAGCTTTGCATTTCTAAAAATGAAAAAAAATTATTTGCTAGTCAGAGTAAGTACCTGCAGTCAGAATTTACCTGGTTATAGTGAGTCTCACAATAAGCCAGTCCTTTTTTCTCATAGTGTCGGTGCCCCAAGAATGGCTTCTCACATTTGGCACAAACAAAATGCTATAAAAGAAAAAAAGATCAGTGGCAGGCAAAGTGACTTTTCCACCACCAGGGAAAAACTTGCATGGCTACAAATCATGGCTTAGTATAAGAAACTTATCATAGAATGGTTCGGGTTGGAAAGGACCTTAAAGATCGTCTCATTACAACCCCCTGCCCTGGCCAGGGACAGGTTCCACCAGACCAGGTTGCTCAAAGCCCCATCCAACCTGGCCAACATTTCCAGGGAGGGGGCATCCACAACTTCTCTGGGCAACCTGTTCCAGTGCCTCACTACCCTCTCCATGAAGAATTCCTTCCTAATATCTAATCTAAACCTACCCTCTTTCAGTTTAAAACCCATAATGCTTTAATGAAACTCAGACAGGAAAATCTTTATGAAAGCAAGAGAAAAGAGGAACTATTTAGTCTACTATAGTAATTAAGAATGGCATTAAAGATAGGTAGAAGACCTGCTGAAAGGGCAATCATCTTGTGTCTACAATGGCAGACTTGCAGACTATTACTTTGCTTGTTTCAGAGAAGAGAAACAGGAACATAAAACACGGTTGGTATGAATGCAGGTCAAATGAGCAGCAGCATCTCTCTCAATTCAAGTCCTTGGAGGCTTAAATCACTAAAAACATAAATCACTAAAATCTTCAGAGCAGGCTGTGACAACTCAGCTGAAAGTTATAGAAACAGTGAGCTGAAAAGGCTTAAAAAGCAAGAATTGCACTGGCTCAGCCTACAAATTCTAACACTGTTATAAATCTGTTAACTGGGGTTTGAGAGGATATATGCAAGTACAATAGTAAATATGTACATTTATTAGTAAATAAATGCTATTCAGTGAACCATATTCTGCAAGAATCTTTACAATGCAACTCAGATATTTTAAAATTAAGGTTATTACTGTTGTGAAAGCATAGCTTTCTTAGGCAACCCTTTTGACCCTGCTGTACTCACTCACATAAGGTGAAGACAATCTGAAATATAAGCAATTGTTTTTTGCCTGAATTCACATATTACAGATTACATAAATGTCTACAGCTTCCAAGTAGCACTAGCCCTCTTCCAAAATGGCTCCTGAAGGAAGTTTCAGATTCAGAGAGGCCTCACCTCAACATGCCATTGCTTTCCCAGAGCATTGACCACTCGTCCCTCAATGGGCCTGCGGCAGGCTCCACAGATGGGAATTCCCATCTTGTCATGGCAGGGCAGGCAATACAGTTCTCCCTTCAGTTCTCGAGCCTCAGCAGTCAGCTCCTTCCTGAAAACACAAACATGTCCCTGAAGTAAGAACACCAAGTGAAGCTCTTTAATGCCCAAGATGAAGTTCTGGAAGACTAAACTTGAAAGTTAACATACTCTGGCAACATTCATGCTACAAATGCAGAGTTATTAAATTAAGCTAGTGAAATACAGCTATTGCCAACTCATTTTTCTAAAATTGCTTTCTCAGTTTGCCAGGCAAGAGAACATACGTGGAATATCATGTCTTCAGCTAGATACTCTGGCAGAAATATGAGATGTACTTACATGGAACAATGCAGTGTCATGCAAAGACTCAAGCTATCTTTGAACGGGATTGCTCAGGTACAAGGACCATCCTAGTTGTGCTCAGCACCAAGCCATTTACTTTATTTTTCAGCACTGTTACCCATTCTAGGGCAGTACTGTGTCAGAAGACATCTTTTTTGCTGTCCAGTAAAGGGAAACTATTTCGAGTAGCCTGACAACAGCTGTCTTTGGACAACACTGTTATCGTGATCTGCACACAGCCTTTCAGGTAAGCTCATACCAAGGAACTATTTTAATTTTCAGTACAAAATAGTGTCATTCATGTTTAGGATAAAAGGACACTGAATGGCAGAACAAAACTAAAGTTCCTCTAGGCTTTCCAAATTTCTTTTAATTTCTCCTCACACAATTTCTGTTTGTTCAACAATGTGAAGGCAGCAAAGTTTAGGCCTTGGAAAGGACTGCACTGCTTACTATACTGTTTGTCTCTCTCTCTTTTTGTCAGAGTTTAGAATATGAGAACATACCCACAGTGAGTGCAGTTGAAGTGATCTGGATGGTAGGAATCATTTCTAAACATCAGAGGCTGTTCATCAATTATCAAATGGCACTTCTGACAGATGTACTTGCCCAGTCCCTTAGCTTTTTCACGGTTATGGCACGGCCTGCACAGATGCCTGGTTGAACAAAGTAAAGAAAAGAAAATACTAATAAATTATTTCTCCTAAAACAACATACAGTGCATACTGTAGGATGTACTTTCTGTAAGAGAATAAGTGTTTTGCGAGGTCAGACTAAACATAGTTTAGTTTAGTATCCCATCTCTCACATCAGTTGCATAGAAAAAATACGTGGATAGAGTAGTCATCAGGTTTTATTTCCTTAGAATACTCCTCCAGCATTCACTGATTTATATCCCATCAGGGATATCACCCTGTCTTTCTTCTAGGTATCCCTTCCAGTTCTTCTAGATCCTTTTTGAGAGGTGGGCAAGGAAAGGTGGCAACACCCTCTCTCTCTCTTACTAACTATGAGATCCAGCCATAACAGAGGCATTACAGCACTAGAAGGGAGCTGAGTAGAGAGAATAAAAAAAATATTAAACCAAAGTACACTGCTCAAATGCCTTTACCATGGCTGGATTCCTTAGTCTTCAATAGTTAGGACAAACAAGAGAACATCGGATACTAGCTCTTCTGTCTAAAGTTCCTTTTAATCCTAAGTTAAAGAAAATAAAGAACTATGCAATCTTGCAAATTTTACATGGTAAATGTAATTGTGTTCATATCACATGTTCTAGAACATATTACAAGTACAGTCCTGAACAAGTAGATAAACCAAGTTTCTGGTAGAAAAGCCTGGGCAAAAGTGTAAAAAACTTCTGTAAAGGCTGAGAGAATCCACCTGTTTTATCCCAATATTTAGGAGCTCTGAGGAGAAGCTGTTCGGTTTACTTGCCTATTACCTACTCTTCTAGCTGCAATGTTGTAGGCTGGGAAGAATTAATAATAAAACAGAAATGCTAAGAGGAATGACTCCTGTTGGTTTCTTTGTCACAAAACAGAGACGCCTGCTTAATTCCTTTCACTATATCACTATGCGAAACACTCACTGAGATTTACAGGTCATTGTCAAAAGACACCAGACAAAAGGAAAAGTTCAGATGTAAAGGGTAGATTTATGGCCAAAGTAGTGGGTTCTTTGCAGGGCCCCTTCCAAAATTCTGCTCTGATGAATCACTTACCCTTAGATCTGTAAAATGGGGATAAGAATACAACACAGATGTTGTTGTGCAACCTCAAACATTTATGACCTTCAGCTGGCAGGCGCCTGTCTAAGTGCTAAGTATCATTATTATTCTCTCCAAATCTGAGTCCTCCGGTCAGCAAGTGTCTCTCTGCAGGGCTGGAACTACTGTCTGCCCAGACGGAGTCCAGAAAAAGCAGAAAGCACCCCATTATAAGGAAACATGCAGCTGTGCTCATCTCAGCATAAAGGCATCAATTTTATTCAGCACTGTCAAATGCAGAGTAATTATATGGGGCAGGACATAGGGACCCTGAAGCAAGTGTCCTGAAAGAGACCCCTCTCATTCAGCTGAATAAGATGCCTTCAGCCATGAGCACTGATAAACCATTATCAGCCCCTCCCCACTCGCAAACCCTCTGTGCCACCCCATAGACCCTCCTCTATTGCAAGTAAAGGGAAGTGTTGGACAGGCTAAGCTGTTACCATAGCAGCCGCCCCTCTCCCTCTCCCACTATTACGGAATTATCCCATTCTGAAATGTCCTGTTGTGTCTATTAATACCAGACTTCCTCCAAACAATGCTTTTCTCCACCCTCCTAAGATAATCAGGGGACTCCAAGAAGTCTGTGTTCACGGCTGGGAGTTCAGTAGCAGCCTTTAGTAACCACCACAAATTTTTATACAGTATATTCATATCTATAACAGCAGCAGCAACAACCCCAGTGCCAAGAGCTCAGCTGGGATGAAGACTCTTCTTCAGAGCCGGGGTGTCCTCTCCCCTGCTCTGTTGTGTGACTGAGCTGATAATGAGCTATCAGAGCTAGAAGGACACTATATAGAGGGGCTCCCCTCTCCACCCTCAGCAACTCTGCAACTGTGTGCTCTTTTTGGATCATCTTGTTGTTTTCACTGTTGCTGCTTCTATTTGGTTTGCTGTCACCAGAAGGAGTTCCTTGACATTCTCCCCAAAAGGATCCTATACTCCACCCACAGGACTGCACTGTAAAGAGGTAAGAGACAACCTTCTGTTAGCAGAATAATGAAGGTACTTTCCTAATGGCATTAGTTTTAGCTGGTGTCAGTGAGCTGGAAAGACACAATATAATGGAAATGTCTGAAAATTTTTTAGCATTTTTTAAACTTCAAAGAATAATTTCCTCACTCTTCTTTACATCACTCCTCCAAAACACAAGAGTTTTCAAACTTCTGTACCTAATGTACAGATGCACATTAATGTAATGTAATTTCTGCCAGGAAAACTGACAGTTGTATGGCATGCCCAGCGCCATCCAACACTGCTTTGATGCTCACAGGAAAGAAGTAGTTCAGCTGAAGGCTCAGTAGGGAGTGACTTTGAGAACAGTTTCAGTCAGAAGTGGACTATTTCTAATGAAGAGTACTTTCAGTGAAAGATAAGAGACACTCCCGTTTGACAAGATACTATAACCATAATCATAAACCCCCACAAACTAGCATAATCTCAAACCAGAAACTGCTCTAGCTGAGAGTAAGAAGATGAATTTCTGATGTCCACTACAAACCTTAGTATATAGTTCTAATTTATCTGCAGTGGGCGTTATAACAAAAGTTCCAAACTAGCCAGGTGATTAACTTAAAATAAGCTAAATAGTTCTTCTGCTTATTAATTTTTTCGTTAATGATAGAGCATCTGCTGAAAGAGCAATCAGGTTGTGTCTATACTGACAACCTTGCGGATCATTATCTTGCTTGTTTCTGAGCAGAAGAGAAACAGGGCATAAAATATGGTCAGTGTGCACGCATTTCCAATCAGCAGTGACATCCCCATTACAGCTCAGCCCTGGGAGGCCTGGGATAAGGACCCATTCCAGAATAGTGCTCTGTTTAGCAATACGTAAATCACTAAATATTCGCACAACACCAAGAGTGCAACCCAAGTGGAAATTACTGGATAATAAGCCAGACTCTTAAAGGAGTTTTCTGTCTGTAGAGTCAAAGCCTCTTGCACCATACAGCTTAACACAAACTACACATTCTAGGTCATTTGGGAAAGTCCCCAGTTTGCTCTTAGCTTTCACACAGATGAGTACATCAAGCTTTCTAGGACTTTAAGTGCTTTTTTGTAAGCATAACAAACTAAAAAGAAAGAAAAAACTAAAAATTAGACACATTTATTTCAAATTGACAGGATTAAAGCAGGCAAAATAGAAGTGGAACTGTAAATAACAGCTAAGGGCTTTCCACACTGTCTACAGAACACACTGTCAAAGAGCTTTTTACTTTTGTGAAGTTGTAGTGTTTTCTTGAAAACATATCAATTCTAAAAATAAGCTCAAAAATTACTCCTAGTGACATGACAGCTTTTTTTCCTAACCTACTCAAGTGCTACACCACAATTTTCATGTCAACAAACAGAATTGTAAAAAAAAAAAAAAAAAAAAAAAAAAAAAATTCAAAACTTCATTAAAATTCCCTTCTAATTTAAAATTCAAGCAAAACTAGAAAAAGGCCCACTTCCATTTTCTATGATTTCTGACTGGGCAATTAGAAATACCTTCCTTCACTTTGCTCTAGAAAGTAAATTAGGTAGCAGCAGCTCTCCTGTGAAGGCACTTATTTGAAAACACTGAATCTATTTCAATTTTACGATTTGTTCTAAGCCTCTCCTTTCCTAACACTGACATACTGGGCTTCTAGATAGCTCTGACATTCTCCTTTCTACTCCATCCCACAGTATTTTGTAGTGAAAGTATGTCCAGATAGAAATCAACGGCAGACTCAGCTGCCATCAGTGAGGACAAAACTCTTGACTTCTCTATTCCAAGTCTGGCACTGACACTCATCTGAATCTGAAACCCAAAGATCCTCCTTAGGAAAACAGCTTAAATAAAATCAGTTCAATGTGTCATGCTGCTACACTTCTAGTATTTAGCTTGCAAAGAGGGAAAAAGTCTGCTTACTGCTTTGCTTCCTGGACTGATTTCATTCATTATCATTAAGACAAGAGACATCCCTGTCTGTTCCATTAAACAACCCTTGCTTCTGCCTTTTCAGCCGGTCCAAGTCAGCATTTACTGTTTTCTGAGTGGTGTAACAACCATGTATAGAGTATTGCTCAGCCACCAGACCACCCGATCGCTGACAGGTGTGTGTAGATAAAGATCACCTGATTACATTTTGGCAGACGAAAAGCATATTTAAATTAAGTGTCTGAGAGTAAAAAAAGGCTACGTAGCCAGAACATCAGGTAATAGGTACCACTGTAAATTAAGAGCCAGTAAAAGGCATGGTCTCATTGTATTTCTCCTTTGGTATGCAATAGAAAAATGCATCTTTAAACTCATTTCATCCAGGGAGGACAAGCAATAGTTCACATGTACTTTTACAGATAAAAGGTCCCCTGGGGAAAAGGGCTATACAGTCTTCCTTGCACACGCACTTCTAGTAATTCCAAAATAATAATTTTTTGCTATCTCTAAGACTACAAAAGAAGCATGTAGCTGGCACTAAGCAGTGAGTACCCATACAGTCACACCTAGAGTCCTTTTTGTGCCACAAACATGCAGGGTATCTAGGCAATGCGTGGAGTAAGAAGGCCCCTCTGTGGCCACATGAAGAAATTTCAGTTTCTAAATTTCATTCAATCTCCCTTCTGCTGACTTTTGTCTCTTCAACTGTGAACTAATTAGAAGTGGTCCAGCATATTAATCTCTAGCTATTGTAGTTTTCCGTACTGAAAGTGACAGTAGCCAAATAAATGCTTTTTGCTGTTGAAACAAGATGCTGCTACCCATCTGAAAAGTTTCCCCCTATACTGGACCTAGATGCATTTGCCTTAAATACAGTACTTCAGGATAAAATAATTATCGAAGATTTTCAGGAACAATGCGAGGTTTTTTTAATAACAGCAACACCTGACCTGTCTTCCACCCCTTCCGGGAATAAGACAAATATTCTAAGCTAGGTCACCTTACAACAGATATCTGTGCTCAGAAAAGCTGATTTATTAGGAGCTCTTCAGTCCTGAATTAGACTTTCAAATTAAACATAGCAAATACTTTCTAGCTAGACATACAGAACCCACTTCCACTCTTCAATTAACCAGACAAATAAGCTAATATTAACAAACAAGAGACATCACTGATTTCCATGTGTGGTTTTTATGATGGATTTTTTTTCTGTTTGTGTTTTTTTTAATTTTCTTTCACCAAACCAGACTCTTTTGTAATATACTGTCTCAATTCTTTCAGGTTTGTTTTTTATTTTTCTTCAAAACTGTGGTGAAAAAATGAACAGCCCAGCAGATCCCTCAAATCCACTCTCCAATTGCTCAAATCAATCAAATTTCTTCTTGGAAACGTCAGAGCAATGTGGCAAAGAGACACACCTCGAGAACATCCTTTTTGCCACTTTCTACTTCCTGGACTTCATCCTGGCTTTTGTTGGCAATGCCTTGGCTCTTTGGCTTTTCATTCGGGACCAAAAGTCAGGCACACCTGCCAACATTTTCCTGATGCATCTTGCTGTGGCTGACCTGTCCTTTGTGCTGGTACTTCCCACCCGGCTCGTGTACCATTTTTCTGGTAATCATTGGCCATTTGGTGAGATCCCATGCAGACTCACTGGATTCCTTTTTTACCTCAACATGTATGCCAGTATCTACTTCCTCATGTGTATCAGCGTTGACCGTTTCCTAGCCATTGTGCACCCTGTGAAGTCCATAAAGCTCCGCAGGTCCCTTTATGCCCATTTGGCATGTGCCTTCCTGTGGGTTATAGTTGGGGTTGCAATGGCACCTCTGCTGCTCAGTGTGCAGACAGTTGAGATGAACAACACAACCATCTGCCTGCAGCTCTACAGGGAAAAGGCATCACGTCATGCTCTTGTGTCCTTAGCGGTGGCATTCACCTTCCCATTCGTTACTACAGTGACTTGCTACTTATTAATCATCCGAAGCCTGAAGAGTGGGAACAGAGTTGAGAAACACCTGAAGGAAAAAGCTATCAAAATGATCATCATGGTCCTGATGATCTTTCTGATTTGCTTTGTACCTTATCATGTCAATCGCTACATTTATATTCTTCATTACAACGGGACCAAAACTTCCTGCGAAACACAGCGTATTCTAGCCCTCAGTAACCGCATCACTTCCTGTCTCACGAGTTTAAATGGTGCCTTTGACCCAGTTATGTACTTTTTTGTAGCTGAGAAATTCCGTGAGGCTTTGTGCAATCTGTTTTGTGTTAAAAAGACTGTAATGTTGCCTCAAACATATGAGGGTAAGACAAATGAAAGCTCACTAAGTGCTAAATCTGAACTGTGAACATGACTCTTGTCACCGCTTCGACTCACGGAGGCTCTATTCCACTAAAATCTGCTGAGAGCATCAAATACGCAGTGAAATGGGCCACCCAGAGTCAAACTCATCTGGAGGAGGGAAGTTCTGTTGTTTTTAGGGACTGCAATTAGCAAGAACCCATCTGACAACAGAGATCACATGTTCTTGTCTTACTGAAACTGCAAACAGAAGTACAGTTCTACTGATTTCCAAGATATGAAACTGAGGGCTGAACACTTAGGAACAGGGAAGGGAGCAAAGAGGCTGTTAAAAGGCCTTTTTTTTAAAAAACAAAACAACTTAATTCCCAAAGCATTCAGTAACAACTCTTCCTCTGCACAATGCACACAGCCTACTTTAAAATGTTATATTGTGCCAGCAGTGGAGATCCACTCCTGAGACAGATCTGCCTGATGAGAAAACAGTATGCCTGCACATCTTGTTCAAGTCTCCAAATTTGAAGTGTTTATACATAGTAGATGGAAAATTGGTACTAAATGGTGGGAAGAAAAAAAAGATGAAAATGCTGCAATGCACCCAGCCTGAATTGGAACTACGATAGGACCTACAATTTTTTTTACTTCTTCCCAGCATTCAGAACAGGAGATGAGCACTAAACTTGACACTACCTTTTCTATCTGCCCTCTGCCATTGTTTCAACGTTTGCAGTCAGACACCAGACAACATTTTCTACACTGCCTCTTTTACATAGTTCTCCACAAAACATCAGATATCCTGATAATCCTCAAACTAAAGAATGGAAAAGGGCTGTTTAGGAATATTGCATTCATCTTTACTACATAATGAATCATAAAAATATGAACCCAAATGGCAAAAGTGAAGAAACGTAACCGTGTGAGGAAGTGAAGTCTACTTTGTCCAGCAGAGATTCCTATCCTTGAGTGTTATTACAATTATTTCTTGTTACTTATCTAGCAAGACTATTCCTTCACTATGGATAAAGTAGGGACTACCTTAACTATCCTCACTGATAGAAATTGCATCCAGTGAAATATGTCTGGAAACGACAGGCAGACCAGGGAAGAAGAGGTACAATAAGAAGCAAGAAAAAGAACCCAAGAGTTTCCAATAATACTTACTGGAAGACTGCCTTCTACTTTTTGGAGATAAAGATTCTACTAAATCACACGACAGGTGAATTATATCTTTTATGTACAGATACATACTCGTGCATATCCTTTTTCTATGCTTCTGGGAATGAGCTCCTTACCATTTTAAATTTGGTCCACAAATTACAAAATCAAACAAACTTTATTTTGCCTGAACTGCTTCAATCCTGCTTTCCCAAAACACCCTAGGTGCTATCACAACAGCCCATTCTAACAAGCTTAGATGTCACAAGAAAATCAGTTATGCCCTAACTGCAAAACCTAAGGCACAGAAGTTCCATCCAGGATGGAAGAAAAGAGACAGTTGAGAGGACTCCCTGCTGGACAGGGTACCTGTATATAACCTTTCCTTCCCTTCCTCACGATTTAGTTAGTGAGAATATAAACTCTAGGAGACTACTAGGCTTTGCTCAAGACACATGAAAGCCCGAAATTTTAACTATGAATTGTGCAACACTCTGTGAACTCCTGGATTGGTTTATTTTCTTATCATGGTATTCTTTTGTACAAGTTCCCTTTTATGTTTTTATTTCTTACGTCCTAATTAAACACATTAATCAACCTTTACAACTCTTTTTTATTTCTGTACATAAAATGAATAATTTCCAAAGACCAGGGGAATCACATGCTGAACAGGCTTTGCTGTAATCCTCGTGTTATCCTTGACCTTTTTCTATGTCTTCATTTCCTAATCAGCAGCTTACTCAATAAATAGCCCGCCCAGGATCACATAATCCCTTTTTCTCACTTGCTATTCAGCCTTTTGCCTGAAATCCCTTTCTTTCCCAGAACCCATCTACCATCTACAAAAATTTGAGTTTCTGCTTTCTATATGTTTCACTGGATGAAGAACACTTCTTCATTCCATTTCCCATCTCCTAACAGGCTATTTCTTAAAGCTTCTTCTGTACCTTTTCAAGCTTTACCTCTCAGTGTACAACTAACTGACCACTCTCAACATTTCACTACTGTATCATAACATACTGATAAAATTTTCAGAGCTCCTGCTCTCTTACCTGCCAGCATTCTTTACAAAACCCAAGTCAGCAAGTGCTACATCGCAGAGCTCACAGCGGAAGCATTCTGGGTGCCAGTTATTGTTCATTGCTTTGATAACACGCCCAATGATGAACTCACCTGCAAAAGGAAAGCAACATCTTGAGATGCATGCAGAAAACAGTCTTATCAAAAGTCTACTGCCCTTCATAACTGTCGTAGTTCAGCCCCGATCCGGACCAGACTACGCAGTCTCTCTCTCACTCCCCCCACCCTCCAAGAGAATAGGGAGAGATAATTTAAAAAAACGACTCGAGGTTTGAGATAAGGACAGGGAGAAATCCTTACCGTCACGGGCAAAAACAGACTCGACTTGGGGAAAACTATTCATTTATTACTACAACTAGCAGGATAATGAGACAGAAAAACAAGAAAACCTCCTCCACCCCTCCCACTTCCCGAGCTTAACATGATCTACCTTCCCCCCGCCCCAAGCGGCACAGGGGGGAAGAGGGAATGGGGATCGCGGTCAGTCCATTATGCGTTGTTGTACGCCGCTGCTTCACAGTTGGGGGAAGAACTCCTCACACTCCTCCCCTGCTCCAGTGTGGGGTCCCACCCATACGCCACAGTCCTTCATTAAACTGCTCCGGTGTGGGTCATCTCTTCCACGGAGTGCAGTCTCTCCAGAACGGCTGTCCCAGCGGGCCCTCCACGGGCCACAGCCGCATTCAGGCATCCACCTCCCCCGGTGTGGGGTCCTTCACGGGCTCCAAGCTCCAAGTGGATCTCTGCTCCTTTGTGGACCTCCATGGGCTGCAGGGGGACAACCTGCTCCACCACGGTCGTCACCACAGGCTGCAGGGGAATCTTGGCCAGGAGCCACATTACTCCTCCCCCTCCTTCTTCACTGACCTTGGTGTCTACAGCTGTTCCTCTCACAAGAAAAGTTCTTCACAACAGGCTGGCAGAAGCCCCTCAGGACCTCTTCACCTTATTCATCCCATCTCATCTCCTCTCCACCTCTTGCAGCCAGACTGGGCTGAGTTGGGCCCAGTCGGCCGCCTGGCGAGAGGCCAGAGGGTGAGGCCTGCAAGGCCCCGGACGCCTGCGCCTCCCCCTCTGGGCCTCTGCCCTTGCTCAGCTTCGTCACATCTTCTCTTCTCTTTTTTTTTCTGTTTTCCCCTTCTTAAATACGTTATCGCAGAGGCGTTATCACAGAACGTTCTGCTCCCAATCGGCTCGGCCTTGGCCAGCAGCAGGTCCGCCCTAGGCCCGGCCGAGTCCACGGAACAAAGGGGAGCGACCTCTAGCAGTTTCCTACAGAAGCTGCCACCTTAGGCCCCCCTCACTAAGCAAAACCACAACAATAACCCTTCCACTTTAATTCCACAAGAACTATTACAGTTTAACTTTGAAAAAAAAAAAACAACCAATTAATCCCAGAACCAGAATACCCCAAATCATGCTGATATCATGCTTTGTTTCCCTCCAGAGCTCCTGCTCCTTAAAATAACATCAACAATCCCAGCCCAGGGCTGGATGTCACTGCAATGGTGGGAGGTTTGCACAGCCCTGT
>WHYT01014039.1:79115-129750 GCA_009806455.1 Tetrax tetrax
GCTCAAGATATTCCAATACTGTTTTAACAACAGAATATGATATGCAGTGAAAAATCACTAATGATTTTGCAAAACAGCATAGAACAAGCACTTTGAAGACTTGGAAATGGAAAACATTAAAAACTTTTCAAAATGTTTGAGCTGTCAGTTCTCTGACTCTAACTATAACACAGGTGAAATTTGCTGGAGAGTGCCATATAGGAGACAACCAAATCACACATCAGCTCCTGACCAAAGTGTCTCCTGTAACACAAACAAGCAGCTGTGGCTCCAATAATCATAGCTTGAGTTTTACCTCTCTGCTCTCTTTTCATTCACGACTCTGTATACATTTTTACTTAAGACATTTTATTCCTTTACACTCAAGCTAAAATCTGCAACTTGGGCATTACCCTAAAAGTATGACTTTGCGTTTATCCAAAAGTTTTACATTCACGTATGCCATAGTTTCTTAACCTCCCTCAATTACATACCTCTGTGTGCCCTCTTCCATGTGCAAACCCAAGCATTTATGCAGCTAGCTCAAGGTTAAAATTAAACAAGGCTGGAAGGGGGAGGGAGGACAGTTCTAACTCAGAGAAGTTTTATGATTTGGTTTACTACACTGCTGCAAAAACACTTCTGCCAGCAGCATGGGGAGAGGAAGAGCAACACCAAAACCATCCTTTTGATGGTGGTGCCAAGAGTAGCCATGAAAGTTTGACTTGCTGTGTCAACTGTAAGATATTTAGACCAGAATCTTTCCCACAAAGGACAGTCCTCAATGGAGTGGTTTTTTGTATTCTGTTTGCCCACTGATTTTTTGCAATTCGGTAAAATACAGAATCTTCCTCTGTTTTAACAATAAGCTAGTGACACAAAAACAGGAAAGGCTATTAAAACATGACCAGCTCAACATCCTGAAGTTATCATGTCCTGTGCAAACCCCAAAAATACCAGTGCTCGAACAATGCTTTTTCCAATCTTTCACCATTATGTGCCATATCTTTAACAAATTATCTTTGTCAAAGCACCTAATTTACAGAAAATAGTTATTTATCATTATAATTAGGTGCGGGTTTCTCATGCTTTGACTTCTCAGAAGTATTTACTACGAAGCATCAGCATTGTTTTCAAATTAAAAAAAAAAAAAAAATTCCTTCTTTATAAGAAGTGGAAGTTAATTGGGAGACCCATTCTATGCCACTGGTACAAGTGCTATAGAAAGATTTGAAAGCATTTTACTTTCTTGTATCACTAAAGGCAATATGAATCTATTTTGCAAAAATAGTGGTTTCATATATATTTGGGCTACCAAATGTTACATTTTTATATCATATTCTCATATAGATTTGGGAAATTTGGCCTGTATTACTACAAAAAGAAAAGAAAAGGAAAAAAAAAGAGTAGGACTTACGTAGCAAGAAAACTGGCTAAAATTCTATACAGTTACTGCCTTTTTAAAATATTTGTCCACAGGGATCTAGCACTGGTTGAGGGGAAAAAAGGCAATCTAATGCCTTTGTCCTGCTGAGAGAGTAGATCAGAAGCTCCAGCGTGTCTGTCAGAAAAGCCCAATAAAAAAAAAAAAAAATCTCTTTTCTTTAATTGGGCTCAAAAGTTTTTGCTTTTAGTGTCAAAGACAGTTCTCCTTCATCACAATGCTGAATGAAGAATTACTTTAACACAGAGATGACCAAAAACCTTACAGGTACTACAAAAAGAAACAAAGACAACATTTCAAGATACAAGAGCGCAGGGCACTGTCCAAACCCCAGCAGACAGGCACTGTACCTACGCTAGGAAATCCTAGAAAGGCATTCTCCACTCATTCTGGTCTACCAGTAGAAACTAGTGCATACAGAAGATATTGCAATATGGTAACATTTACATAGTCATTTCTAGTATGTACACACACACAGTTGCCTAGGATAGTGAAAAGTCAAAAACCTAGAAAGCTATCATCACTTGTGTACGTCACAGATGACGGTAGCTAAGATAAAAATCAGAGCACTCCAGGAGAGGGGCTCCTTCCCATCCTCATAGCACAGTTGAGGAGTTGTGGCTTTAAGTCCTTAATGTTGACAAAGACCAAAAAAAAAATACTTGCTGCAACAATACTAGACTTTATGATTCATTTCACAGACAATGATCAATATTAAAAAAAAAAAAAAAAGAAAGAGGAAGGGTATCTGTTCATGAACTTCTGCTGAAAAACAGCACTCAACTACTCTTACCATTCTTCCAAAATCTCTCCACTGCAATTGACTTTTATCTGGACAACTTTCCTAAACTGATTTAACTTCTTTAAGGTTATTATTAAACATGTCATAAAATATTAAAAAAAAAAATCCAATTTGTTCAATGTATGACTTGTTGTGCATTTGCTAAAACTATGTACACGGAACAGTATTTTCAGCATTTCTCCTTCTGCTTGCATTGAATTTTCAGTTCATTCCCTATTTAATTTTTTTTTTCAGCTGGCTAAATAAGAAATAAATAGTGTTGCAGCATATCTTCTTCAACAGTGCAGCTCCCAGTCTTTCAATAGCATAAACACTTTGTTCTTATTTACTACACAAGGATAACTAAAATAAAGAAAAACATACAAATTCAACTTATGGGCACAATATGGAAAAACATATTTATGGCTTCTCATCTCTCCTTGGCCTACTAGCAACAGCAATTTGCTATTAGTAGAAGCCAAGGGTTTTAAAAAAAATCCACTCCTTCACACACTTCCACTGAGAACAAAATACAGCGTCTGTATGGTTGGTCTGCGGGGGAAACCAAAACCAGGTAGACCTTTGAGACCAGCAGGAGCAATGACAGTAGGTAGGTAGGTATACTGTAGGTATTCACATAGTAAAAAACCCTGTGCTACATCCCTCTCAATGCAATGTTTACATAGTTCCAGTAAACCATGACCAATTACTTAAAAAGACGCACATTTAGTAGTGTTAACTCAGCCCAGGGAAACACCAGCAACATAAAGAAACGTACAGGTTTAAAAAAGGTTATACCTCTTACATAGGAACAACATCCTTTTATTATCAAGCATGTACGACTTCCCCCGCAACGTCTATTTGATGATTAACTTCTTATACAGATTTAATCTTTTTCTTCTTCACTTACATTATCCCAAAAGAGCTAAAATGTTATGTTTGTTTACCAGCACAAGTGAGACAGATCATTCCCAAATGCATTCATCAATTATCATCAACTAGCAGCAACACTACTTTTGGATGACTCTAATTAAGAGAGAGTTTTAAACTCTAAATTAAAAAAAAAAAATAAAATCAAAGCTTAAAAAAAAAAAAATCTCTGTCGTGTTTACAAACTTGAAAAAAATATTAGAAATAATAATTGGAAATTATGGGGAAAAAAAATATTGTGCCTTCACCTTCTTTTTGGAAGGTTCTTACAAGTTATAATGAAACACAGTTAAGCAGTTGAAAGCAAACTACAATTTGACAATGTGAGATGAGTATGTCTGGGCATTTATCGCCTCATCCCTCCTGTCTTCAGTTCACACTCTGCTGTTTGTCTTCCATTACTGCTTTTTCAATGCTTATTTTCTTTTCTCTCACCAGTCCCTTCTGTGCTTCTCACTCTTCCTGAACAGCATCCTCTCCACTCCATGGCATCACCATTTCTTTCATCACCTGCTTATTCCCCTCCTCACTAAGTTCTCATACATTCACACCCACAGCTTTATGTATGAAAAATCAAAAATTTAACAACTAACTAATAGCTATAAGCTAAAAGGAAAACAGGGGGAAAAGTAGGGTTCTAGTGAGGGATCCAGAGCTCAAACTGAGAAGCCAAACCAATTGCTTAGTTACAGGTAAGTATCAGGTCTATCTCCAGCTAAGAAAAGGCTGAAATTCAAAACTTCTGATCTCATCTCCTGTATGCTCACTGCTCTGCCCACTGACACAGTGACACAGACTTTAGGTGCCATATTGCTGCTACAGCTCATGGTTCTCCCAAAATGCAAGGAATTAAGTTTTACTTAATTCCTTTTAATTTCTCTCTGCCTAAAATTAACTTCAATGAAAATTGAGAAGTAAAGTAAAATTTTAATCTGAAGCACAGGAAAAGTAATAATCAAATCAAGCAATGGAATTGTCTGGGCAGATTTAAGAAGGTTTTGTTGACATGTTTTAAATAATCTCAAGAAGCAGCTACACTCAAAGCTTCAGTTTCTGTCAGACTGGAGTTATTTACAAAAACTTAAATCAGCTAGCTTGCTTTTAACAGTACAGGTTCCTAAAAGTACAGGAACACTAGAATTTTATCAACATCTTAATGAACTATTGCATTTCACTATTTCTTTATTCCCACTGTGCCCAAATACTTCACCATTAATAACACCAGCACTAACGTTGGTTCTGAACAGTCTAGTATAGGGCTTTGAAACAGGAAGGGTTCTCCATTGTTGCCTTCCTGTTATTGTTAAAAACTGAAAGCTTTCTTATCAGGAAGGTCCTTTCCTTCGCAATCTACTTGGAAATGAAAATAAACAGACTTCATCCCCTCTGGCTATGTGCAGACAATTCCCACTTTAAATAAAAAAAAAGCCCCACCACCAAAAATGAATTCCTATCAAATCCTGGAAAATGCTTCCACAATACCATTCCCTTCATCTTGGAGACATACCCAGGCGTCCCAGCTGCTGTATCTGTCCTGCTGCTCAGGAGTGACCCTGTGCCACTTAGCCGATCCTGCCGGCGTTGGTAAAGTTTGGAGGATGCCAGCCCCTGAAGTCTCAAGCCAGCCATGGCACCCAATGCCACTGTGAAGGGGAATGCAGAGAGACAACTGGAGCGAACGTTAGCAACACTGATGTTCAATGAGTCACCTTCCTTTTGGGAGTTGCCTTTATATTTTAGAAGAGCTAAAGCAGGAGAATAGACCCCTGCTCCAGAGCATTGTTTCTTACAATTTGTCTGCCATTCTGCTACAGTCTTAAAGATGAGACAACCTCTTTCCTGTATTCCACGAGTAATTACCTATTTAAGCCAGCACACTAACTAGGAGTCTACATCAGCAACTCATTCTGTGTTAGACTTGCATAATGTGTCTGTATATATCTCGTGAGATTAAAAAAAAAAAAAAACCATAAGTCTTCACATAACTAATTCACTCAATTCAATAGGACTCTCTGATCAAAGCAACAGAGAAATACAGAAAAGTGAAACAGATTACCAGATCTCTTGACAATGAACACTTTAGTTTACTGCAGATGGGTATCTGGCCCTAGCATCTCTAAGATGGTTCCCTGCAGGTTGCTGCATCAAGCAGTGCCTTAAGGATACTGCAAAGAACAGAAGCAATCCTTCCATTTGGGTAAAGCATATTCCAGGAAACAAAACCACGAAGACTTCTGCTCTCTGAACACACTCCAGCCTGCAGAAGTGGCAGGCAGCGGAGGGTCCTGAAGCAGGGAGAAGGAACATACTTGGCATTCCAGCCTCCAGAGCTCTCTGCTGGGAACTGAACAGGACCTTCAAACACAAGCTCGCCCTTTCTACCACCCCCCCTCTATACCCACCCCTGCAAGAGAGAAAGAGGACCACAGCACAAATGGCTCAGGGCATGGTGTGTGGCGGGTAGGAAGAGTAAAAATTTGAGAATACAGAAGTCAGTTTTTAAGAGAACAAAGGGAAAGAAGCGGAGGATGGGAGCATCTGAAACAGTGGCATTTGATCAGCATAGCCATGAAAAACATCTCAAGAGTCATTACCAACAAATTATTGTTTAGTAAATTATAAAAAGGAGGATTTTTGTAGCATGAGAGTGAAACATATCCCATGACTAGAGCTTGGCAAGCTATCGAGGGGGGAAACAAAAAAAGACAGAAGTAGAAGTGATGACTTCATAAGTTCTAAATGAGTATTAATCAGCAGAGATCCCTTCGGCCCTTTAAAAAGAAACAGAAGGGTTTACAGTGACCTAGCAGAAATAAAGAACATCACACTTTCAATAGAGATCAGTAACCTCAAAATCTACAATTCACCCCACATTTCGTTGGGAGTGTCAGGCTCCTGACCGCTGACAGCAATCTGCCACTATAATTTCTTTCAGATTGCATGTGTGCTTTATGCATTTCTGCTTTATAAGGTAAATGGAACAGAAGAAGAAAAATGTCCTCCATACTGTATGGCTTTGCTGACCTTTTAAATATTAGAGCAATATAACACTTTAAAAATGTAATCTTAAATCACCTTTTTACTTTTAAAACAAAGCAAAATATTAAATCACCACAATGTTAATCTCCCTTAACCTTAAGCAATCTGGCTAAAAATCTCCTTCTCTCTCAAACATCTAAGCTTTTACCCTTCTGACTCACACAACATGATTTCATTGGTTTTCAAATAACCGTACTTCCACACTAAAGTATGACTCTTCTTCAAAAGGGAAGATGAAGAGACTGAAGGAGCATAATATCAAAACAATAACTATCCTCTCTTCCCATCCCTCAACACAAGCTCACTCACTCACTCCCTCCTCTCCTGCTGCCTTGCACATAAAAAGTGAAAATGCATGGATTTGTTTTTCTTTTCCTCTTGATAGAGTGCTTTTAAGAGATACTGTTGATGCCAAAACCTTTCAGCCGGTTACTTTCAGAGCCAAAGCAAAGAAGAAAGCAGCTAGACTTCTTTTAGGCATTAATAAGTAGTTTTCCTCAGAGAAGCACCTCTGTGTCCCTAGAATAGCCTACTAAGGACCTTCCAGCAAGTTAAAATTTATCTACAGAGCCTCAGAGAGCAGGCTTAAGTGGAAAGATAATAAGATTAAAAACACATTTTTTAACCCATAAGAGCAGAGATGGCTGCTCATAACTCAGAGAGATGAGATCTCTTAGTTTGATGCAGGTACTATCTAGTCAGCACCAACAACCTTTCTTAATATTATCAACCTTTATATTTCCTCCTCCTCCTTCAAAGCATTTTTCTTTGTAATTGCTTCATAAAATGGAGCACATGCACAGCAGTAGCTCTCTACTGAATTAAAAAGCATCTAGTCAAATGCTAGCTTAATCAAAAATAACATACTTTTATTTCTTACCTCAACTGGACTAGGAACTATCAATAAGCATATCTGTAAATGCAGCTGTTCTTCTTTTGTTGACTGCAGGAAGTGCATAGGCGTATCCAGATCCCAATTCGACTACGTATAGTGATAACAAAAATTTCTTACCAAAATAATTATGCCCTGAAACATGCACTTAGGAAACATTTTTCCTTGGGCTTTGTATTAGATTAATTTCTAAAGGCAATTTAAAAGAGCACAGGCATTTTCTACCTTTATGTTTTCTAATCAACACCACAGCAGTGAACTCGTAAAAGAACTTATGTTCAATTCTGGTTTATTTTCTACTTTAGGCATTTGAAAATGTTTTGTTCACTGGTCATTCATTGATCATCTTTCTTAGAAATAAGTCCATCACAAACAGCAAAGAAAACACAGCAAAACACAGTAGCAAAAAAGCCCCTCCCCACCAAAAAAAAAAAAAAAACCAACAAAAAAAACCCCCAAACCCTAGCAATCCTCAAAAATGCAAAAATAAAAATGGAGAGATGGATGAAACAAATAAAATGAGTTAGAGAAGCAGCCTTCACTTACTTATTGGTAAGAAAGTATCATAGTATACTTCTAAAGGCTACAAAAAAAAAAAAAATCACATACATTGTATTTCTCAACACTGTAAAATATAGAAAGGCTGCTTAGAAACATAGTGGTTTTATATGTAATACAATATCTTTTATACAGAGTTCATTTCCAAGTGTAGTTAAACAACATGTAACTTAAGAAAACTAAAAGACATATGTCTCTCTAAATTCTTCTTGTCCTGTTATCTTTGGATCTTAGTTGGAACAGATATATGCTATTTTTTTTTTTTTTTTAATTAACAGCATCCTATTAAACCACAGACTGCTCTTGAAATTAGGGACGGTAACAGCCACTTTCGTCCAGACACACAGAAGTAAAACAGCTCAGCCAAGACGTGGCAGTCAGAATTACTATTTGCAAATTTTAATTATCTACTTACCAATTTTCTCTACCACAGTCCTGACATTGTAACAATGTAACTTGTATTAAAAGTAATATTTGAATTTCATTGCTAAATAATCACCTATTTTTAATAATTTTCTGCTACAAATACATAGAAATACATATCTTTTTCTGCATTATCTGGAATTTATTTTTCCCTAATGCTAAAAATCTCTAAATCAAACAACTGCAGCTATTTAAATTCAGGAGACATCTCCTGCACCTAAATGTGACAGAACACTTAAAAAAGACAACTCAGTTATTTTCCATCTATTTTCATTACCTAGTACCTAGAAGTGAGTCCTTTTGTGTTCCTATTTGACAAGAAACATGAAGTGAAAAGGAGTAATGTGTCAGCATTGCACATTCTCCAGTGTTCCTCACTTTAACACACTGTAACACAACAAAATCATTCCCCTCTCAGTGTCAACAGTTTATAGAGATGAGAGACATATTTATGTCACATTTCTGGCTCTGGAAGGTTCCCATGGATCAATATTGTAGGGATGCTCCAGCTGTGAAGCAGTTCATCTCCTTCTGAAACCCCAAAACCCCCAAATCTTAAAATCTGGGGAACATTTTTTTGACATAATGTCAACAGATTTAAAGAACTACCAAGTAACACTGAACAACATCTGGCTGCAGACAGTTCAGTAGAGTGACCTGTAGGTGGACAGAAGGAAGTACATTCTGGATGCCGAACTCTTTCTAATGACTTAGGAGTCTGGCTCAGCCTGAAAACACTGAACATGGTGCCTATCAAATGGCATCAGTCATGCAAGGTGCCGAGTACTGCAATGTTTCACAGACCCTTAAAAGTGCAGGTTTTGTCTTGCTGGGAAACTGCTACCCTAAATGGGTTATACTGTTAACAAGTTGAATTACAGCTATGATAAATGTCTCTGACAGAACAGTTAATCATTCTGTTACAGGAACGACAGCAGACAGAAGTTTAGAAAATTTCATTGCTGCCGAACTTTCCAGGACAAACATTTCTGAAACCATTAAATAACACTTGCATTCACTTTTCAAAAGCTAAAGCCAAACCCTGCTCATTTTAACAACCCTCTTCAGTACATCTGAGGAAAAGCAGACAGAAATCCTGCATTACTTTGAAGAACTACATACTCTGCAGTGTCTCCACTACCTTGGAACTCTCCACCAAGCCCCACACTTCACATCAGAGCTTCTCACTGGATAGTGTTGTACCTTAACAGGTTTCTGAGGAAGCACGGGAAAGAAGACAAGGATTACTGTCTACAGTCATTTCCCACTGTCCTCTGCAGCTGAGTGATTTCATCTGAGGTAAACATGTCATTCTAAACAGTACTACACCACAGTACTATAAAAGTAAAATGAGCCGAGTTCAAACAGCCACAGTTATTCCCAGGTCTTCCTCATCTGGTCCCCATTTAGGAGCTGCATGGGTACCCATGACCTACAAACACTTAAGACACTTGAGTCTTCCTCTAGTTGTAAGGAAATGAATGTAAACTTGTGAATATACACCTATTTCACGGGTCAGAAGAACAAAAAAGGGACCATTAAGCCAGAAAAGACAAAGTAATCCAAAGTAAAGACAAAGTAATCTAAAGACAATCTGGCAAAAACCAGAAGTGTTTTGAGCATGTACAACCATACATCAACATCAATTTGTCATCACAGAGAGCAAAAATAACTCACTCAAATCATAGATGAGGATGTAACAATTACTCAGTATGTTCTCATACCTAACAACCCATCAAACGTGATCTACATCAAATACTGTTAGAAGCTGCCTAACCCAAACATCAAGACTTTACATGAAAGAAAAAAAAAAAAACCAACTTATACACAAACTACTCCAGATCCATTTCAGTATTTCTAGTCACAAAGAGCAATGCTTCAGGATTACAATAATAACAGTAGGATTCGGAGGATGATTATACTAAAAAAAGGCACCCTACTAATTTTACATCACTTCTTCATGCTTTTCATCTTCAAGATATTTTCCAAAAGCAAGCTTCTTTTCACAAACTGCTTTATAATGTTTAGGTTTTATTCTACTGGTGGGAGAACAAACTGATTGGAGATGCTAAAGCATCTGTGCCAACACTTCGAAGATGCCCATAAATGCTTTTCCCATTGCTTTGCTCATTTACATCTGTCAGTGAGGTGACTTTACAGAGTTCTCCAGTGTCAGACAGACTGGGAGGAGAATCAAGCTCCAGATTTAAACAGCTCTTAGAACATGTAACTTCCTTCAAGGCCAGCCCGAAGAAGAGGGGATTGAGTGCGTGGGCAGAAGGGCAGCGTGTACCTCAGAGGGAAGGGCCCCAATGCCCGGGGCGGCGGTGCGGGGCACAGCGAGAACAGTCTACCAGCACCCGAGCCGCACCGCCCGCCCGGCTGCTGGGCTCCTGCTCACACCCACAGGTACCCCTTCCCAACTCTGCTTCTGCTCTTCCCGCCGCCCACGGGCAGGGGCAGGGCGCGGGGGAGCTCCCCTCGCTCCGCTCCCCCCCGCGCTGCCGGCGGTGCAGGAGCTGCCCTCCCCGCTGGATCTCGCAGGAGGAAAAGGTCCTCTCCCCCGACCGCTTCCGACCGGGCGCACCATCGTCCCGCTCAGAGCAAACAGAGGCTGCTCCCGACCTTTCACGGCCTGCCAGCGGGGCGGCGAAAGCAGGGACAGCCCACTGGGGCCAGGGCGCCGGACCGACCCCCGCCCGTCGGCCGGGCTTCCCGGGCTTCCCCTCCCCGGCTTTACCTGCCCGTCATGGCGGCGCGTCCCCGGCCGGCACCGGGCTGTGGCGGAGGGGCTGCGAGCCGGGACACGCGGCTCGGCTCGGCTCGGCTCGGCTCAGCTCAGCTCGGCGGCTCCAGCTCCGGCCCCGGCGGGCAGCACAAACCCCGCCCCGGCCCGGGCCCCCTAGGCGTGGGCGGGAGCCACAGCCCCCGGTGACTCAGGGCACCCCCCCGGCCCCGCGCATACTTTTCCTATAAAGGGAAAGAAACATTGAGTAACGCAGCGGCGGAGCGAGCCCGCCTCCGGGCCGCGGCGGCCCCGGGGCACGGCTGCTGCCGGGCTGCCCGGGAGCCGCTGTGCCGGGTCGGGCAGTAAACGCTTCGGCAGCTACTACGGGCCTGGGGGCGGAGAGGGGAAACGCTGACGGGGCGGTTTTATCACGAAGCCGTTACCTGGTGTACGGTTACATCTGACACACGCCTCGTTGATGTAACATTCTTTGCTGTAAACAAAGGAGCCGCGCTTCCTGCCTGGCGCGGCAGGCTGTAACACTCATTGTACATCCCCCAGGCCAGAGGAAAAACAACTTTGCGATGTGTTTTACCTTCAGGGCAGCAGACACCTCTGAAGGGCTGTCTTCTAGAAAGCGGTTAGATGGCATCCTTTGCTGCCAAAAGAAAGAGGGATCGCACTCCCCAACAAGGACTCCTCCAAGTGCCGTACTTTTGATAACATCTAATTCCTTTCACTTATGATCAAACTTTGTCCTGAGTACTTAAATAGTTTTATGTTCTCTGACATGTGTCAATGTCAAAATGATCCACCCAAAACTTTTCAAATTTTATTTGCATCTTGTAATGTAGCCTGGTATGATGTGACTCACCATTACTATGGTTATTGTTGCACTCTGGGACTGATGATGGAAACTCTGTGCTCTCTGTGTTTCCTGGTGTCCAAACATCTCATTTTTCAGCCCTGCAGTAAAGATTCAGAGCCATACAGATTAACTTAGCATTTGATATTTTGATTACTTATTTAAACCAGCATGAGGAGTTAGATGTTCTTATTTTGATTTAACGGTTGTTTGAGGAAAGGGTAAAAGGTAATCTTATTAATAAACAGCCAACAATTTAACAGACTTGACTGAGCATACAGTAATACAACAGACAAACTCTTACTCATTCTCTTAATCTCTAGTCTCTCCTGTTGTATTAGTTTCTGGGTGCCAACACAGAGTGCTTCTACTCTTGCCGCTCTCCTTTAGAGATGGACTGGGTCCTCACTGACTGGGTGCTGCCAAGGCTGTCAGGAGGAGCGGGGTGCTGGGCAGGGCTTGGCCTTGTGCTGCCTCCCAGCTTCTGGGCCATCACTCCGGGTCATCCTTCCTCTTGCCTGCTACCTCCAGCGGGGCTACCTGGGAGCTCTGTCAATCTCCAGTATAATCTTTCTCTTACCAGTCTACATTTTGAATGTGACACCATCTTCTTCCCAGCTGCTGAAACCGTAAACTGCTACCTTTCGCAGCTGTAGAGCCCTTTCAGTCGCTTCGCGAGGAGCAACTGGACCGGGCTCCCCCTTCGGCAGCGACATAACCCTCCTTGGCACCTCCGACAGGTTTCCCCACGCCTTTTGTCAGACAAATCTGCCTTTCCCCTAAGACGACCGGCAGCCGGCAGGCAGCGCCTACAGCCCGCGCGAAACTCCCAGCCCGCCTCGGCCCTCCGGCCCCGCACGCACTCGCACCGCCCCACGCGAGGGCGGGCCGCCGGAGATGGCCGGTAACCCGGATGCAGCTACTCCGCAAGATGGCGGCAGGGCGGGCGGGCTGCGCGTTGTAGCGCCCGCGACCGGTTCCGGCCCCGTCATGGCGGACCTGGGCCGGCAGTTGCAGGAGTACCTCGCACAGTCGAAGGCCGCTGCTGCTGCTGCCGCCGCCGGCGGCTCCAACGTGGCACCCGCGCCGCCGCCCGCCGGCTCCTCGCAGGAGGAGGCGGGGAGCGGCGGCGGCCTGGGGGCCTGGCTGGGCTCGCTGAGCCCCTTCCCGGCGGCGACGCCGCCCGGCACGGGCTCGGGCTGGCCGTGGGCGGCCGAGGCGGACCCCTGCCTGCCGGGTCTGTCGCGCTGGCAGCGGCTGGCGGGGAGCGGGCTGTGCCTGCTGCTGGCCGCCCTCTGCTTCGGGCTGGCCATGCTGTACGCGCCGCTGCTGCTGCTCCGCGCCCGCAAGTTCGCGCTGCTCTGGTCCCTCGGCTCGCTCTGCGCCCTGGGCGCCGCCGCCCTGCTGCGCGGGCCCGCCCGCCTGCTGCGGGAGCCCAGCCGCGGCTCCCTCCTCTACCTCGGCGCCCTCGGCGGCACCCTGTACGCGGCGCTGGGGCTGCGCAGCACCCTCCTGACGGCGCTGGGCGCCGCCGTCCAGCTGGGCGCCGCCGCCGCCGCCCTCCTGGCCGCGCTGCCCGGGGGCGCCGCCGGCCTGCGCCGCCTGGGCGGCCTCCTCAGCGCCGCGCTGCGCCGCCGCGGGAAAACGCTGCCGGTGTGAGCGCCGAGCCGCCGCCGCCGCCGCCGCCACGGGGAGAGGACCGGCCGCAGCCCGGCGGGACTCGGACAAAGGGACTGAGGGAGAGTCGCTGGCGCCGGGCGGGGCGGGAAGACATCGCTCCGAGACGGCGATGAGGACGGCGCCGGCGTACGCCGCTTCTCTTCGCCTCCTTCGCGTTCCTGCTGGGCTTTCCTCGCCAGTTCTTGAGGAGGAGAAGCAGCGGCTGGCACCCGGGAGCGGCAGCGGTGACTCTCTTAAGCTCGTTTTGCTGTGTGCAGGTGTAGCGGCGTTGGTGCCAGCCTGCAGAGCCGTCCCTGAGCACAGGATCGTTGCCTTACTGCAAAGCCAGCTCGATAGCCATGCTCTGGAGTCCCGCCGGCTCCGGGTGGGAGCTGGCAGCGCCCCCCCTTCCTACCTCCAGTATAGGACCATGTGGCTGCTGCAGCCTACTGCAAAACGTGAGTGAGATGACGGAGCTGATGAAATGTAACTGTTGACTCGCCCGTTACACGAAAAGCAGGTATCTTACCGCTGATGTGCGTAGGGCTGACTGAGGGTGAAACACGGAGACAGTTCAGTGACATCGGATGAAGTGTGGGGGTGAACATTCAAAAATAGTTAACTGCTATTAACTTATTTTTGTGTTGACCCCTACACTCTGAAAACATACTTTTGTCGCTGTATAGTGCAGTCATCAACCACCTCAGACCAGCGATGAATATGAACTGTGTCCACTGAACTGCATTTCTCTCTAAGAAAAACGTATTTAAAATACTACCCAGGAAGGGAAACAAACGTTCCTGGGGCTGTGGGTCACAAAGACTACCTGTAATTGTAAGGGCAGTCTTATTGCATGAGGATGATAGGATGAAAGGTGCTAATCTTAGCTAAGAGACTTTGCATTTGCAGGTATTGCTATTTTACAGCTGCTGTAAAGTTACAAATACTTGGGCTCTAAAAGGGTAGCCTCTGCTCTTAGAACTTTATTTTTATATGTGTGTTTTTTACTCTCTCGCTTTAGGTAGCAGTTGCTTACTTCTCACAGCATCACCTTCAAAAATAGATTAACTCGTAATTAGAGGTTGTTTCAGCTAGCACAGCACTGTTTCACTACAGAAACTAAGCAGCCTTAGGAGGGTGCTGAATTTAGGCTGACAGTCCCTGCTGAGAGTTTGGTACCTCACTTTGGGCTGTATGTTGCACTACTGCAGATAAATGGGACCACCAGGCCTAACCTGCTCAGAGCCTAAGTGAGTATCTCACTAAGTATACGTGCCTGATGCACAAAATAAAGCCAATCACTGCAATATTATCTGCTATCGCTACTTGGGGTTTAGCATATTCACCTAATACTTGCTCTGAATTAAACTGAAATTGTTAAACGGGGGTACCTAAATGTACACAGATTGCTTTAATAAAACTACTTGTATACCAAATGGCAGAATAGACATTCCACTAATGGTCACTTTTTTTCCCCCCCTTAAAAGGATCTGAATAGCATTAAATTAGTTCTCATTTTTACAACTTTGAACCTATAGCATATAAAGTTAGTTTTATATCCTACAACAGCAGTATCACATTAAACATATCTTGGACAAGGTGGAGGTGTAACCTAGCAGGGGGGCATAAGGATTCTACATGCAGCACTGGTACAATAACTTGACCTGAAGAGTACAGAAATATATTCCTATTAAATAATTTTATCAATTTTTAAACAATAGTGGGTCATAGTATCTTGGGCTGGGAAGCTGCTTCTGTCTCTCCTGCTATGCTGTCACCTTCTAAGATTTTTATACAAAAGCTAGCTAATTGTCCAATTTTCTTATGACTTTTTGTGCATATTCCATCATCATGGAATATTTCAAAGCTTAAGAAAGTTGCCCCTTGATGAAGAATATTACTTAACACTGAGTACCATAGATAGTTAACCAGCCATCAGCAGAAAAACAAGCATAGCATCTAGAGAGAAGCAGCTGGGTTTCCTATTATCAGGTGCACTCCGCAAGAGGAGCTGTGGTTTAGTTAAGGACTAAAAATATATAGGGCTTAAAAAAAAAGAAAAAAAAAGAAAAAAAAAAGAAAAAAGAGGGCAAGCTTTCCCCTTTGCTAATAGTTAAAACATTGGTATTTATCATTAAAACTTCATAATAGATCCTAACTCACAGACATATACCAAAAGTGACCAAAGCCCTTCTTCAGATAAAGGTAAAAAGCAATTTATTTTTTCCCCCTCAAAGGAGAAACTGTGTCTCATCAGGTGCATCTCAGCTGCTTCACACTTAATTCCTTTAAGACCATTCTGTCTCTCTAGAGCCCCATAACAAAGATTTTATTGGCTAATAATCAGAGTTAATCACTATAATTTTCAAATGCCATTTTATACACTACAAATTAAAAACTGTGAGCACCCCCCTACTTGTGACTGACTGAACCAAGAGAACAGCAGTTAAGCATCTATGCTTTGATCTCTTTAAATACAATCGCTCATCAGGACTTAAGCCAGTCTTTAGTAAATTTGACTGTACGAGATGTCAGATAACAACATAGCGATAAATGGCAGCTATTTTGAGTACCCTTGTCAGGTATAGAACTACATTGCCATATTACCTTGAATATTACAACAGGAAATTAAAAGCAGGAGGGGAGGGAAGCCTGATCCATGATTTTTTTTCATTATAGATTATAGCCTATAATGTAGGACCTTCTGAGAGCTGGCCTTAGAATATGTACTTACATGGTAAAAATTTCAATGAGGCTTTAGGTATTAAAAGAGCCTTTTGATAAGCTGGTGGCTGGAGATGATTAATATGAATGACTGATGGGGAAAACAGAAACTCATGGTTGGTAAGCAGCCTTATTATGCAATCTGGGAAATGTGAATAACCCCCCTCCTCATTTCCCTTCCCTGGTAAAAATGGGAAACAATATCCTAAAGAAAAAGATACTTAAAAATGTTAAGATGAAAGTGATCAACTATTGAGTTTTGCACTTCAGCATTTGAATGCACCAGACTCTGCTGAACACCCGTACCTTTAAGCATCCTGCAGTCATTGTAAAACATATGCATCCATGTTAATCAAGCTGCTAAACTTCTTTCTTCCTCAACTTCTATAAATAGATGATGTTTTGAACAAAAATATTTCACCCATGTGAAGCACAGAATGACAAAATTTGTCATGACGTCTACTTTGCTAGCAGTCCAGGTTATAACTCACACTATGTCTTTGGCAACTTTTTCTAAATGGTGTTCCACGTTTTTTCTCTTTCAGGATGGTAGACTAGCAAGCAGCGGTGATTTCCCGTGTTTTGGAGTTTTAACGTCACCACCACTTTTAATCTGTAGAGAGCTGTGGCTAAAGGTGAAAAATCAAGGTTCTCTATACATGATAAACCAAAAAACTAGGAATGAGCTGTTAGTACTTTAAACAGTTGAGATTTCAGGAGGTGGTTCTGTTGCTCCATCTGATACACAAGTTTTGCCTAAAGACAACTCTCTTTATAGTAATAGGTGAGTAAAGAATCACACACTGTGTTGATTTTTTGTTAATTTTTGCGCAAATTACATTCTGTATTCATACAAAAACAATGTAACTTCTGACAAACTGTACATATAGAAACAAGTTTCTGTCTGGAGGTGAACTGAAATCTGTGGAGGTGCTCCCTGTCTCACAACACTTAAAAAAAATTCCAGCTCTTCACAAAACAAAATAGGTAAAAGAACGCGAGGAAAACGGGGTGGAGAGGACAAAACAGAAAGCTAGCTACAATATTGCAGCTAGTAGCAGTTGACTGATCTAGGAAAAGACCCTTGTTAGGAACTAATGCACATTCAGTTATCCCAGTTAAGAATCCAGGTTTGTGGTGTTGCAGGGTTACTTTGAGTCCAGAGTAGCAGTCTATAAATATTGTCCAGCAAGGACTGGGTGTGACCCAGTCAAAGCCTCTTCTATCGGCCTCTTCCACCACCCCTAGATGCTCCTCTTCTTGATTGACCAGAGTTCATGTTATTTCCTCTTCCCCAATTACTTCCACTCCTTCCTCCTCGAGAAGGGTTACTGCCTCCCGCAGGGCCTCCACCAAAAGCTTCATCCCTGTGGAATCCATCGTGATGGTCTCCATCTAAAGAACTAGACCTCCCAGATTTTGGCGCTCTCTGTGAAGGTCCTGAATTTCCTCGTCCTAAAAACAAAACACAGTCAGTTACTGATGTTGAGGTCTAAGCCATGTCTCTTCTCAGACACACCATATATTTAGCTAGTTCTTCTGTGGTATAATCATTCGCAGACCAAATGTAGTTGAAACTTGTAATTTTATGCCTCCTCCCTCCACGTGATTTTTCTTAGATAGATTTAGTGTCTCCATTACAGTCCAGAAAATGGAGAGCAATCAAGCAATTCCTTGGGAATTAAAGGAGATTACATGTGATACAGTCAGCAATTACTTAAATGAAGTTAGAACAGGGATAATCATAATGTCCTCAAAACTGCCAGGCATACCTAATTCTTATGCTTTAACACCATCTGTGGTTCTCTGTATGTTTTTATTGCAAAATACTTTCCCCCCCAAACAAAGACATTGCGCTGATGGCTCAGTTGGGGTTGGTGGTGGTAGCATTACTGTTTGCTAGAAATAATGGAAAAATGCTCTATTTTACTACTAATCAGGAACATAAACTACATGAACTTTTACTGCCAGGAACAGGATTTTCTACTTCTCACAGGTCTTTTTAGTACTGATGTGTAATGAACCTAAAAAGCCATGAAGTCATTAGCCTAAAATAACAAGCAGTATTTTGGGGAGAAAGAAGGAAAAAAAAGTTAACAGTGCTTTATGGACACATGCTACAGCTAAATTAGGATATTTTTGCTCCATTTTAGCAAGAGTGGTTTTTTGTTGACTCTCCTTGGTTCTGTGTAAAATAGAGAGCAAATTGTTACACAGAGTTTATATTATAATTCATGAAGTTTTAATCTTCAAATTACTTTACCAATATAACCAAAGGTGTCTCAGCCCATATTGAAAAAGTATCGTTCATGTTTTGTTTATCAGGCTTTCTGCTGTTGTTCTAAACTTTCTTTGGTACTTTAATGAGTAAGGTAGGCACAAGAAATGTGGTATAGTTAACAACTGTTTTGACTTCTGTAAAGAATCTGATAAGAGTTACCACAAATTATTATTGAAACTGGAGAAGGAATCCTTACAGATTTGATAACATGCTGGCTAAATGAAAAACACAACATAGAGTTTTGAAAGGAAAAATATCGATAAAGCAGGAGTTTACCAGCAGAGTTTTATTAAAAATATCTGTGAACGAGTGATAAAACCTGCTGTTAATACAACACTGGAAATACAGTCCATGCAAAGGAGGACTGGCATACAGTTGAAACTAAATGAACTTCAAGACAACAATAAGAGAAGTGGAATGAAATTCAGTGGCATCAAAGCAAGCTGTGCAGTAGAGGTCTAACCACAAAAAATTCAACTATAGGCTGACAGGTCAGCATTTGGAAGCAACTGAGAAGGGTCTCTGTCACTGATCACTACCTAACAGTGGATAGTCAATATGAGGACACTAAAAAAAACCCAAAAACCAAACAACATTAATAAAAAGACAATGGTAATCCTGAGATTTATAATAAAAGAATCAAGAACTGGTGCAAGTCTAATGGGATGATTGTGGAAATGGCATACACAGTAATAGTCTCTGAACCAGCTACTAACTCTGAAAGAACCTACTCTGTGTGTTTCAGTAGCTAGTTCCATGGCAGTGCTATGTGACTGTTCAGTGGTAAAGCAGGGAAACATGACATCAGGAGCTATTTAGGAAAGAACAGAGAAAACGGAACAAAACCAAGTGAACTGTATAAGTCCATGGTTAAACCACATCTTAACTAGTGTGTGCAATTCCCAGTTACCCTGTTTAATTTACAAAAGGATAAATTAAAACTGAAAGTAGTCTATACAGAGTAATAAGGATAGTAAAAAGATACAGAACAGCTCGGAACAACAGAACCGAGCTCTTAACTTGGAGAAGAGCCAGCTCAGATTTGAAATGGTAAGAAGTCAATGCAATTAGAGGTGGCATTCAGAAATAACAGGGATCAACTTTCAATTGTCCCAATTAAAACACATCATCAAATGAAATTAGTGAACGATAGGGTTAAAACAAGAGAAAACTTATTTTTCTTGCTGTGCATAGTCTACTGCAATTAAGTTTTAGAGCTCCGTCTGTGGATGTCAAAAATGTATATGATTCTTAAAGCAATGAGAGCAGCACACAAAAGGTAACTGTCAAAAGCCATTAAATATAAAAATAATATTTCAGTAAGTCACTGAAGTACAGATCTTCCTAGGTTTAGAGAGCATTTCAGAGACATACCACTACAGACTTACAGTGTTCTTAGCACTCTTCCCTTGGTACCTGCTACTAGCTATTGTTGAAGACAAGCTACTGAGCTTTATGGACTTCTGGTCCGATGGTGGATGGCCATGCTTACGCTCTTACAAGCAGAAAAATCATAAGGACAGACTTAAAAAAAAGTCAGGATTCATTAAGTCCAAGAGAATGAAGGCTCAGACAGGAAAGATATTTGAGTTAAAAAATGTTAGCACAAGAATGAATATACAAATAACTGTTCTGAAAATTAAGGGGGGAAAAAAAAAAAAGCTCTTAACAAGAGTTTTCCAAATGTAGTAACAGGGAGCCAAAAACTAACTGCTTTTGAACAGGGCAATACAGAAGAGAGTTAGATGATGCTGTGGAGAGAAAGTTTGGATTTGATGCCCCACAAAATCCCTCTGTTCTTATGTTCCTATAAGGTTGGTCTTCAGCTTCACAGCTGGTAGGATCAAGTATCTACCAGTTCAGCTTTATCCCCTCTGAACAGATGAAGAATTCTGGATAAGCCTACTGTTGAAAAATGTGCTAGTATTACATGAGGTTTTCAATACAAGGGGCTTTTTACCTTTGCCCCTCTCCTCTGGAGGTCCACCTGGAGCATCCATTTCTCTGTGGTCAGAGGTCCCTGGTCCATCATGCCAGGGACGTTTACGTGGTGGCAGTGAGGCCATGTCCATGCCTTGGAGCGAAGAAGAACGTTCTCTGTTAGCTGGAGAATGCCTGTCATGAGGAGGGTGATCTGGGCGAGGACCTGAGCATGAAGAGAAATAACAGGATCATAAATACTGTTCATCTGATCATTACTCCTCGTTTTTGGAGACAGTCACATAAATTTACATACTTTCCACACTAGTTGGCACACAATTTTATCTTAAAATGACATAACTCTTCCCCCTCATCCCAACAAGCAAACATTAGAAGAACAAGTTGTAAGAAAGCTTAAGGTAAAACAGGTTTAAAAGATGATGGGAAAGAAAGAAATAAAAGATATAAAGTGTTCTTTTCAGTATTTTCATATATTTTAGAGACAATCACATTTTCATATTTATTTATTAATGTGTTATTTGGGGTCATTTTTTTCAATGACATTCTAAAACAGTTTTGTCCCATATGGGTTTTCTGTTAGTAACACCAATGCAAATACCAATAAGCTGTCAGACATTGCAGCTGAAAACATTATTTTTAGAAATGACAGAGAAGATGCCACCCAAGAGAAAGATTACTATTGGCATTAATATAAATCTCAAAAATATCCTTCAGTCATCTAGAGGTGACAACAGGCAGTTCTGGGCTGTACAATGATTCAACTTAAAAATCAAGATTTTGAGGCCACAATAATTTTTTTTTTAGTGAGACATTATTCGTTCAACTGGCACTTAGAGCCAGTTAAATTCTGTGTAGTTATTTAGAAGTCTAAAGAACTACATTTTGCTTTCATTGAAGTAAAAGACTGGTAATGAGGATTTGAGGTACGGGAAAAAGAGGTGATTTCCTAAGAATTTTTTTTTTGTCAGTGGTTACATTGTAGAAGTCAATTATCTAAAACAAACCTCACCAGATTTTTTACCTGGTTCTCTGTTTCCATCCCAGGAATCTGGTTTCCGCCCTCCTTCAAAGCGTGGAAATTCATCTGGAGTAGGAAGTAAACCCTTCCGGCCTCCTGAGCAGTGAGAGATTCAGGGGACAGGAGTGAGAAGAGACATTGTATTCATGAAAATACTTGAATTTGCCCCAGGAAATGTCTTTGCTGCCTTATCCTTACATTTCAGTGTGGAATAATGTTCCCCTCACCTCTAAGAGCACCACGACCTCGCCCCCGAACACCATGGTCCCTTCCTCTTGAGTTTTCATCTGAAGAGTCAAAAGCATCATCTGGCCCAAAATCTTCGGGGCCAGGAAAGCCATCTCTCCCCCTGGGTCCCCGGCCCTCGTGTCTCGAGGGTCCTCCTCTTCTGAAGCTACAAGAAAGAACATGGTACAGATGTGGTTTTTAGGCAGAATTTAGATTGATAAACTTGAGTCAGCTTCAGTTCAATAATCAACTAATTTCTGAACTGTTTTACTTAATACTATAGCACATACAGTTACTACAATAGGATTTGTAGATACAGAAGTGCTTGTTTTCTGCCTTTGAGCACTTCATTTATTCATTTTTATAGTTTTCCCTTATATTTCCTTCTGTTGATTGTGTTGATTTTCATCAAGAAAAATATTGTCAAATATACCATGTTCAACAATTTAATGAAAAGCAGGGGGGAAACAATCAGTGAGTGATGATAGATACAAGGCACAGTAAGTAAAAGTGTAAGTGAATTTCTCTTGACTGTAGTGGTCTTGCTTTCCCCTTCCATTTTAGTGATAAAAACAAACTGAAAAAATACAAGCAATGAGAGTCATGTCTATAACAAAACATTCCAGCATCTCATTCCCATTCATTTGGGATTATTTTGCTAAAGCATTCTCTTTTTCATTCCATTCTTCTAAGTTTACAATTTTAGCAAAGGAATCTAGACTGCACTTGGCTCTGTAGCGATGATGATTGCTGAACAGTGTGCACAGTGCCATTTTACACCCTGAAGAGTAGTTTATCCAACTGCAATAATGAAGAATTTTGTTTTGCAAAATGTGGTTATGACAGTAAAGTCAGTAATTTCCTTCTAGTGAGTACCATGGCATCTCAGTAATTTGGTATGATTGGGTTCTGCATCTCATCTTAAATGAGTATGGCTCCTCCAGTATCACACTGGGGTTTTAACAGAGATCTTCAGTGAGAAGAATGGTTCTTAATGAACAGTCAGTGCCATTTCAGGTAAACCTATAGATGGCTGCATGAATACTAGCAGGTTTGGGTTTTACATTACCAGTTTAAACACTTGGAGTGCTTGTAAAAGTGCATACATGTTCTGTGTATTACTGCAACTCCAAAAGTGCGTGCTAGCACGGGTTGTTGAGGTTGTCTCAGTTTACAGCCCAGTTTCTGTGCAAGCCCAGGTGAGACGTTTACGTGGAGCAGGCACACTGGTTCAGGAGTCCTCACAGTGCAAGCCCACGCTGCTCCTGCCCCCCGCCAGTGACAGCACAGATACGTGAAGCACTTTTTCCCCGTTAACACTGAGGCCCCCCCACCTCCCCTCTCTTCCCAGGTCCACACTGGCCAAACCGTAACCACCGTAATATTCAGGTGGTGTTGGCTTTGTGCAGCATCCCCTTCCCCAGCTCATTAACGACACAGTGCATCCTATTACAAGCAAAACTTTAGATACTTTTATTTAGAATTTTAACAACATTAACCTTTTAATTACAAATTTAAATATTTTAACAGTAGTCATAACACAATACAATATTTTTAAACTTTTACATGTTTTTAATTAAAAACAATAGGTCTGTCTCCACCTCCCAGAAAACAAACACAATACAGAGAGGAGGCTGCTGTGCCTGTATAGGTACAACAGTGGATGGAGGGAGTGCTGTGTACGGACAATGAACCATTTTACATTAACCTGGATGAACTGGGAAAACAAACTCAACAGTTTTCAGGTACAAATGGTTCAAATAACCACATAGCAATATTATTTAGCCTTGAAACAGCACAGTCCTCTAGATGTTCTTTAGAGGGCCTCCCATTTTAATACTGACATGGTGTCACTCTGCTTAGCTTGTAAAGTACCAAGATTTGCAACACAAGGTCCTACGGCTAGCAGGAATAGGGCCTTTCCTTTTGTTTCCAGGCAACATTATGGACACAGTTTAGTTTTGAAATCTCATAGCTATGCCTGACATAACCACAGCTCCTAACATTGTGTTATGTGTATCCTTTTTCACTTTTTCATATCGCTTACATGTAAAACCCTGCCTTGCATAGGGCTCAGATCCTGTTAGACTGCTCTCAGATCATCTTCCTTGAGGCCTAGGACCTTAACGTACAGAACTACACATTCTGCAGATTAGCAGGCAGGAAAAGGCAGGTCTCTGCAGTAGAAGCATCATGTTGATATGCACAGGTACAGTAAGAACAGGACAGGGATGAAAAGGACAGGAAATTGGAGAGAAACACACATACACACACTTCCCTCTCATGCTTGATCAAACCAGTTACAATCTAAATTCCAAACCAAGTCAGTTAAATGAGTGTTTGGGATTCTTGAGTTCACCTCAGCATCTGCAGTAAATGGCACCGTAATTCACCTTCATACAAAGGAATTTATTAAGTTTGCAAGCACAATAAGCACTTTATAGCACTGTGCTGATTCCTTTTAAACCAAGCTCTTTAAGCAAACACTTGTACTTGACAAATAGACTCTTCTCAGTTCAGAAGTCAGATTTACAGGTCACAACGTTCTTGGACTCTTCCTGAAATCAGGATCATAATAAAATACTTTCCAGTCCCTACACATTTCCAATATAAGATTTGAAAAATCTCTACTGAGTTTCTAAAATGTTGTCTGCTGTGTCTTTTAGAGTTCTCTAAGGCAGACCATTCTGCTTGCATTCTCTCTATTTTTACTTTTTAAAAATGGCTTTAATTGTTACCTTCTTTTAGTTACTGTTCATTTCTTTTCATACTCTTCACACAAAAGGAAGGTACATCTTTACAGAGCTAGGTAGAAAATAGCTAAAAGAAGAGCTGTATAGATGCAAAGTAAAAGGAATGTAAGAAAATTATTAAAAAGGCAACTAAAACACACAAAATTCACATTATGTGGAGACCACAATAGATTTGTACAAGTACATGTTCTTATACATATAGAGTTGGTGGTCAGTGAGAGGCTTAGACCTTGGGGGCCAAATTTAACTCAGTTAAACTAGCATACATCTGGAGCAATTTCGGTAACAGTTAATCTTGCTGATTTAGCGTAATTCCTCCATATTTACATTGGTAACTAGAAGCAAATTCATCCCTTTATGATTCATTTGGAAATTGTGAGCAATGACATGAACATTGCTGTAAATTAGATTATTTCTGAGTTCTTCGCTTGGCATTAAGAAATAAGTGAGAAAGAGAAATAAAATTTCTACAAGCAAAAACGTGAGAAAAGTCTCAACAGTCCAACAGATGCTGTAGCTCTGCCCCTTATATTTGATAGTAGGATCACTGTTCCTGCTCCTTACAAGTATATTACATCTCATTCTACAGTCTCAACAGTCATGCTGTTCCGTGACTGGAGACAGTCTCAAAATCCACTTCTAGTGTTCAAAAGTTTGTCACTTTAACCTTCAAGTTTCCTCTCAATTTTCAGCAAAACGGTCTCAAATCTTCATCCTGTGTCACTGGATCTTCTCTACAAATTTCCTCCCTTCTCTTTACTTACTGTTTAAAGACACGGAAGCTGCTGTGTACAATGACCATTTTTCAAGTTTTCTTCTATTACTGAATGATTTTTACGGACTCTATACTCAGGTATATTAGAGGTTCATTTCCTTATTGGTTTCCAGTTTATAAATCTGAAATAGATAGACTCCTTAATGAAAAGGAAACCAGGAAGAAAGAGTTCCCTCCATTTACCCTTTAACCAAAAAAAAAGATGAATAGATTTATTCTTACCTCTCATCTCGTCTTCCTCGGAACCGTGCATCCTCAGGATCCCGTGGATATCTATCATCTGAAGGTCTCCGTCCTTCCCAAGCACCAGGAGGCCCACGGTTTGAACCCCCTCCTTCAAATTCCCTGTGATCAGGAGGAAAGGGAGGCCCAGGTCCACCTCGTCTCCATTTTTCGTCTTGCAATGGTGGGCCTCCTCTCCCCTCAAATTCCCGTAATCGATGGCCAAATCTCTTATCTGGATGGAAGTCGTCACGGAAGTCATCTGGTCGATCAAAGTCATCATGGAAATCTGGGTGAGGTCCTCGTCTATCTGGCATGCCCCTGCTGTCTCTACCATCACCCCACTCCTGGCCACCTCGAAACAACCCTCTCTCAGGCCCATGATCAGGACCACCACTGTTCTGGTCGTGCCTTCTATCTGAGAGAGGGCCCATGTGATGGTTTGGTGGACCACGGGAGTCACCTTGAGGGAAAAAATCATAGCAGATTTCTGTAACGTTTTCTAAAAACGCTTTAGGATGCTCTAGTTTGTAGAGTTCTACAAAGCATACACCATACATTTCACATTAAGTAATTTTGGGGGGATAACTTTTCTTCTACATTCCAGCCCAAGTCTACAGAAGCCTTCCTTTCAACCAGGGCCCTGTGCTCTGCTCTAATCTTCCCTTTCTAGAGGCATGGCACTGGAACAGCCTCTTTTAGAGCTACTCACAGAATAACAGACAATATATTTAATTACCTTTATTAAGACCAGGTCCTTGGTTGTGAGGGCCAAGACGACCTTGTCCTCCCTGCTGCCCCAGTCCTGGTATCAGTGGTGGAGGACCTGGGTTCTGTCCGTCCTATGAGCATGTAATAAGAAAAGCCATGTGAATTGCCATGTGTGGCAAATTTTTGCCTTTAAGCATTTTCTCAAGGGCAAACCAAATTTCTCTACATAAAGACTGCACCTTCACAGATTTTATGATAGAAACAGCTGATTTCCAATGGTTTCAGCTGAATTTTTCAGACATTCACGTCAGTAATGCTTTTCAGTCACTGTCTGACAAGAATACATAATTTTACAGGAACTGAACATTTCAAGGACTAATATTTTACCTGTAACAACCAAAGATGATAAAGCTCATATTCTAGTTGCCTGTTAGAGCAGATGAGGAAGTGGTGTATATTTGTTTGAAAAACAAGTACTGATTTATATGCTGTTAAAGAGCTACATAAATGAAAGACTTCCTTTGGAAATTAACAAAAAAAAAAAGAAACAAAAGCATCAACAATGTCAGGACAGGGGGGGACAACAACAGGGACATAAGAGAACATCTCCTATCAACCTTTGTAAACTCTTAACATGGAAATACATGACTTATTTTAACATGCTAGCAAAGTTTGTTTTTCCTAATTTTAAATCTAGGATCAAAAGAAAGTACTAATGCTTGGCTAAGCCCCAAGTTGTTAATGGGTTATTAAGCAGAATGGGCTAAAGCAGAAGCTATAGTTGCCTGCTTTTCTTAAGCAGAAACAGTACTGAACAGAGGTTTGTGGAAGTTTTATGATCTGCCCTCACCTCCCCCCCCAATAAAGTATATCTAAAGTCTTCTGTTGTTTTCTCTCCCTTTGTGAATTTTAAAGGATAAAAAATTGTTCTTTAAATTCAGCTACTATCACAAACCCATGGAAGATTTCTATAGGTGCCACATTTGCACTGGACCCACTATGGTAACGCTGGCTGGGAAACAGTGTGGTTGATCTGTCTGATTCTGCCTTTGAACAGCAAAGGCCAGCCAGACAATAAGTCCTAATTTGGTGTTTATACTTGACTGGAAGTAAAAGGGGACACATACATAATTTACACTGTAGCAATGAGATCCAACAGTAGACGTGTACCACTGTATATGAGACAGAGTTGAAACCTGCAATATTACTATACAAAACCTTTTTATGTTTCTAGTTGAAGATGTTCCTGCTCACTGCAGGGGGGTTGGACTAGATGGCCTTTAAAGGTCCCTTCCAACCCAAACCATTCTATGTTGACATAAAAAACCCAAACAAACAAACAAAACAAACCACAAAGACCTTCAAAACCCATACTAGAAAACTCTAAACACTTAGTATTTTTTTCCTAGACATGTCTAATATCTAATATTTACACTTGGTCTTCATATTGGTTTGTAAAAACCCCCTCCAGACTGCACCTAGTTTGTAAATACTTAAAAATTCTATACTCTATCTCTGTCATTGTACTCATAATTACACTGCTTAATCTTTCCATGAATCCAATTTTCATGCTCTACATTTACTTTCGAGAAACACTACCTTTTTTTTTTTTTGGTTGCAGAGAAGCAGTAAGTTCATTTGTGTTTTTTTCCCCATCATATCTTGAAATATTGGTTTTAAATTAAAAACATTTATATTCAACTGCAATACAGGTGATGAACACAAAAAAGCACACAAATATATACTACAAACATGATATTTGCATGAAGTAATTTGGGGGGGGGGGTGGTGGGCAAAATAAAAGGCCTGGTCCAATGCCTATTAAAAAAAAACAAAAATACTTTCCTAGTGACTGTATGATGACTTGAGTTCAGAACAAATAAATTCCCTGGCTAGGAAAGATCCAGCTATCACTGTGCTTCTGCCATTCTTTACCAAAACCTTGCTGGAGCTCCGTGTTTTCTCATACATTTAGCATACACTTACTTACAATAAACTTTATTGAACTTCTCACATGTACGCCACTAGTGTTCAACAAAAGCAGCAGTTTTTAGCACTCTCGAAATGCATTTCCTTTGCATTTAGCAAAAACCTCTATTCCAAACAAGTCATGCTTTAACAAAATATGAAGACACAGCCGTAACACTGCATTTTCACCTACCTTTCATTTCAAAAGACATTCCGGGCCACAAATGGCTCGAAACTGAAAAATGAGTACGCACAGCTTGGGAGATGCTGTACTAAAAGCTGTAAGTGGCCTTGCGTGCCCGGCACCTCGAGGCGGGTACATCTGGAGCACCTCACACTGCCTCCACTCGGCGCCAGGATTCCCCAACGAGGGCTGAGGTTCTGCCCAAGTCAGATAAGCTGGTGCAGCAGAATGGAACCGGTGTATCTGCCCTATATATGCAAATAGCATAGCCATTTTATGATGGCCATCTGTACTAATTAAAACTATGCACTGAAGGGGGAAAGAATTACTTGTATTCCCACATAAGAAAAATTTGTCTTTCTTCTAAAACACCGCACAAGCTCCTAAATTTGGTCTCTATGTGGACAAGAGACTTGCCCTGAAGGATTTATACCTCACTGAACAAAGAAATGAATGAAATTAAGCATATCTATCTAAAAGGAATGTGAGAAGATCAAATCTAAATGAGCAATACCAGAAGAGCTCCAAAGTACTACTGCTAACTTTGGAATATTCTATTTATCCATCTGCATTTTAATATCAACATGCCTATCTCCAGAATAAGATTTTGACAATCAGATCTCTTTCTCATAAACAGTTCTCTATTCCATTTCACGTTTGCAGAAGGAGGCAGATCTCACATTCAGGAAAAATGTACATCTCGCCCCCACACTCTGCAGTAAACCTCTGCTTTCCAGTGTATAGCGGGTGCAGGTAACAGCGGTATCTTATATGGAGATTACCCTTTACAAACACGTACCAGTGGTCAGTACGAACGTCAGTATTAAAGCCCTTGATTGAACAGATATATATTCATACCCTGCTACTACTGACAAGGAAGGCATGTGATTGGTACAAGTTTACGTAAGAGAAATATCAAATTCAGAAAAAAAAAAACAAGCTAAAACCTATTGTTTAAAACAAAACAAAACCAAACCACAGGCCAGGCCTTTTAAAATAGGAACTACTATTACATTCATATTACAAAGAAGCAAACTAGAAAAGAAGTTGACATTCTGTATTTTAAAATCCGTGCATTTAAAAAAAGACATTACCATACTAAAGCTGCACAAGGTAGGAAAACTGGTCAAAAATACCTTGCTTTGTCTTTTTTAATATCTGTAAAAGACTTCAGGATAGCAGTATTCATTGAAAATAACTGGGCAGCTGGCAAACGCAACTTACTGAATTCTGACCAGAGTCTTAACAGCAGGGTCGGACAAGTACAGCCCTACGTGTATATTTAAACATACACAGACTTCTAGGCACACACAGACACAAGCTTGGTAATAATTCTCAAGTCAGAAAAGCGAGCAACGAAAAACCCTATGCTACTATAACTGAGATGAGTAATAGTTGTGAAACCAACTCTCGTTCACTTAACTTCAATGCTTCTGAAACCTCAAAAGTAGTGTCACATTAACAGACTTCTGGAGGGAATTAATGCTGATTTTTAAGGAAAAAAAATGCAAATCAATACACAATTTGTAGGCTACTATGCTGCAATCTGAAATAGAATCACTGAGCTAGATGTCATTTCAATATGTCATCACACGCTGTGATTGGTACTGGACCACCTTAATGCTAAATGATTAAAGATAATCAAGAGAAATTTTAAGTACACCATCAGTGCCATACAAATAGGAACCCTGAAGAGCTAATAACTACAGAAAGCTCTGCATTATCTGTTGTAGACTGGGAGGTGGAATAAGCCAAATATGAAAGATGCTGAAGAGGGCAGAGCAGGTTGCACTTGGTGCTGAATGAGACGTAATCAAAACCTGACTTGATTCCTGCAGAATTCATCAGTTTATCTATAAACAATGCTCTCCAGTATTCCAAGACCGCTGAGTGCAAATATATTGCTGAACTGGTGAACCCTCCTGGAGCTCAGATGCCAAGGTGGCACAGCACAGGGACATCTAATAGCCAGCGCAGTGGCTGCACACATCCTGGCCACGCTCAGCAGTTCCAGCTCAGTGCTCACCGTACCAGATCCTATGCAAACCTGTCTGATACCTGTGCTCCCTTCATGTGCTTCTCAGCAAACTGTAAGTTCAACCAGATCTACACTGATTCCAGGTTTTGGATTAACTACTCTGGGACAACTAAGGGTTAACAGTAACTTGCTTTAATTAATACATAGGAATTTTCTTACATTCAGTTTGCTTCAATACAGCTTTCCTTAAAGCTTACCTGCTCCCCAGGAAATTCTCTATTTAAGACAGTTCAGTGTCTTTAAATTTAAAAAAGACTGGAGTTTCTCTTGAGGTTACATATTTCATAGCAGACATTCATTTCTGTACCAGTATTTACAGTAATCTCTTTTCTACAGTTCTCTCTGCGGTTTCCAAACTACAGAACGCTTTTCATTATCATTTAGGTTTTCCTGAGGCCTCAGTCTCACAAGCCTATCGAACCTCCAGCCTCTCAGCTCTTGCTCTGCATTTCTACTTTGTGACATTATCACTCCTACATTCTTAACGCTCTTCTTGTTATAGAGACCAACACATACCTGATTAAATGGAGGACGAGGCCCATCACCCAACAGAGGCGTTTTCTGCTGCTGGAAAGGCAGAGGGCCCTGGGAAGGGTGTGGCCCCCTTGAAGGGTTCGGTTGTCCCTGAGGTCCTTGCATGTTTCCTTGAGGCCCTACTATAGAGCCTTGTGGAGGTCCCTGCTGGCCTTGTGGACCTGGTGGCCCACGCAATTCTTGTGGCGGTCCTAACATTGTACCTTGAGGCGGAGGTCCCTGGAGGCCCCTCATCTCCTGGGGACCGTGTCCCAGTAAACCACTTTGCATATGAGGACCTCTCATTTCCTGTGGATGACCCATCATCATCCCTTGTGGAGCAGGTCCTTGGTTATCTCTAGGTCCTGGTGGACCCTGCATCCCTCTTGGATTAAGTCCCATCAAAGGCCCTTGAGAAATAGGGCCCTGCATCCCTTGAGATCCTGGAGCTCCTTGCATGCCATGAGGAAGAGGTCCTTGCATTCCTCGGGGACCAGGTGGCCCTTGCATTCCTTGACCACCAGGGTGACCTTGTGGGCCAGGCGGACCCTGTGGTCCTAAATGAGTCTGAGACCCAGGCAGACCCTGTGGTCCTAAGTGGCCTTGTGGGCCAGCATTACCCTGTGGACCTGGAGGCCCCATTGGCCCATGAGGGCCAGGATGTCTCTGCATTCCTTGATGCCCATGTAAATCCTGAGGCCGTGGCATTCCTTGCGGAGGCCCTTGGGGGCCTGGAGGTCCTTGTGGTCCCATAAACCCTTGTGGACCTGCAGCTCCTTGGTGTAATGGAGGACCCTGAGGTCCCATTTGTCCTTGGGGTCCTGGAGGCCTGAATTGTCCTTGTGGACCAGGAGGTCCCATCTGAGGCATATTCATTGGCATCTGCTGAGGTGGAAGGGGTTGCTGAAATCCTTGAGGCATCTGTGACATTGGGCCTTGCCCTGGAAAAGGCTGGGGTCCATGAAGAGAGCCTCCTGGAGGTGGTGGCTGCACTTGCTCAGCTTGCTTTTGTGCAAGTCTCTCAATCTTCAATTGCTGTCCAAAAAGAGAGACCCAGAAAATCAACTAAGCACAGAAGTACATGAAATAATTAAAAATCAGAAGCAATCATCTCATTTCTCAGGACTTTAAAAAGATTTAGTACTTTTCTCTTAGTTAAGAGAAATACAACTAAAGAGATCCATAGATTACTGTTAGTTAACAGAACTGTGGAGCCTCACTGAAGTTATCGTACTATCGTGCATTAAGTCCAATATCCTGGTAAATCAGATTTTTTTGAAAAAAAATGAAAACAGTACCACAAAAACAAGTTACATATTTTAGTGTTGAGGTCTGAATGTATCACACAGAGCACTAAAACAAATTTATTAATACATACATACCTCCAAGAGTTGTGGATTTGTGTACTGAAGTGCTGCCATTTCCTGTTCAATCTCAGCCTGTGTCTTCTTTTTCTCCTCCAGCTTAAGGTCTTCCTTTCTATCATTCAACGGCTCAGGTGGGGGAGGCAAAGGAACTTTATTCTGCATCCATGCCTATAAACAATAGTAAACACAAAATCGATTAATTTTGAGGAACAACATGTATGCAATATATTGCTGCACCGGGAAAAAGATAGGCAGGGAAGTTGTCTATTACGGATATTCAGAAGCTAAAAGTTATGCTGAATAAAACTTCAGTATCTTATAACATCTTATTTTCCAGGTACGGATACAAGACAAAAGGTATTTAAACGAGTACTTTTTCCTTAAACAGTAATTTAACTACTGTGGTACGTTATTTTGCACTTGGTGTTGATATAAAAGAGCTGATACTGGAAATACAGAACATTTCAACAGTCACGCACTTTTTGAAGTCAGGAAAATAACAAGTTGTTCTGGTGTTCACTGTGTATCAGGTACTTACCTGCTGAAACTGTGCTGGTATTGGTTTTGCATAGGGTACTTTCTTCTGTGGCACCTTCTTTTGGTCCTTTTGCATTACTTCCTCCATTCCCCAATCCAGTCCTGGGATTGTCATTTCAATATCATTGGACTCGTCTTTCCCTTTAGCACCAGGGAGACAAACAGTCAGAGCAATGCAGGTTTACAGAAAAATCCTGTTACTTTCCTTACAGCTTATTTAGCAAAAGAGACCAAGAGGTTTTCCACTCTTCCTTCTTTACACAGGAAATATGCACAATACAGAACTTCAGAAAACAGTGTCTGTACAACCAAAACACATGAAAGGAACAAAAGAAAAATCACACAGTATCTGGACACCTCTGGAAAATGCTTCACTATAGTTATTACTTACCCATCTGCTCTTGCTCCATGGCTATTTTCAATTGTTCAGGTATTCCCATCCCAGGAATAACTGCTAGGCTATTAGGTTCCAGATCATCTAGAGAAAAACAAAAAATATTTATACCTGGAATATTTTTATTTACATTATCATTTTATTCCTCTGAATTGTTACATGCTTTTACCACTGGCATCATTACATATTTCAAAATGGAGAGCAAGGAGGTGGTCGGTGACAGCCAGCATGGCTTCAGGAAAGGCACATTCAGGGTTAGAAGCTCAGAAAAGGAAATAACTCATACCCATTACCGTTTTTATTACATCAAATATATACATTTTAAAACTTCAATTGGATTAATGTGTTGCATTTTAATTAATATTCCCCAAAACAAAAGGGCAAGTAATCAAAAACCTGAATAAAGAAACAGATGTAACCCCAGAGATGAAAAGGTTGCTGAGGCATGACATAGAGCTAGACAACCCCAAGCAGCCTAAAATTACCAAGAAAAATCCTTAAGAGGGAGATAAAGTTTTAAGATTTTAGTCAAGTTCAATAATTTGAAAGGTTTTCCTGCTGTCATTCAGGACTGTGGGAAGTCTTGAAGTCATATGAAATTTTCAGGAAGAAAAGTAAACTGGAGATATTGCCAGAGCCAAACCTCCTTTCTGTGATTGCCAGAGCAGGTCTTACCTCCTGGAGCTGTGGAAACAAAAGAAGACTTATTGTTGGAATGGTGACTGCTGATAACATGGAGAGTAAGATCATCATCATAACTAAATATCATTATTTAGGTAACAATGCTATAATACTATTTCATCATTTTACCCAGAAGCTGCACTCAAGTGTCAGCTAACAACCTAGGCTTGTTCCTGACCCCAACTCTCCTTCTTCCATATTAGAAATTGCCTTACCATATTCCACACCATCCTCTGACATCCCAGGCAGCAGATTCAAGTTGTAACGATCTCTCATTTTATCTCCAGGCCGATTTCGAGTCCAAAACTTGCTGTCAAAAGGAAGTTATAAGATGTCAATAAAGGGTCAAGAATATAAACTACTTCTAATCAAATTATTTCTTTCTTTCTTCTTTAAACTTGATTATATAAGGATTCAACTCTTACTAAATCAAGTTCAGCGCTAGATCTGAACATTAGGTGTGAGATTCAAATAAAAAATAAAACTCCAACAATTATCATATTGAACTATATAGTTACAATTCAGAAGATACTTCAAAGTGTAAGGGGTATAAGTACAAGGCATCAACATCAGATCCTGAACAGATAGATACATTTCTAGTTAATTCAAAAAAATTCTCGCTCAATCGAAATAAATTCTTCACATGTAACTAAATTTATCAATACATACATCCACACACAAAAATTTGCTCCTAAAAGCACTATGTGCCTCCAAATACGTTTGCAATGTGAAAAGACATGACCAGAAAGTGATCCGCAGGAAAAAATGCTGTGGAGATTAGAATACTTCTCCTGAAGAAATTTTTAGAAAGAATTTGTTGTATTTTCTTGCTGAAGATTTCAAAAGTCACCACAAACCCAAAATCTAGTATTTTTTTATAGCTTCCTTAGATGAAGGACAAGAGGTTAGACTCACCATTTAATGTAAAACGTCAGGGCCTTCCCATTTAGATGTTTGTCTCTCTGTCCACTGGTTGTTTATCAGAATCATCCCAATCTATTTTTTGTTCACTGATACCATGCACCTTTCTAGTTTCTAAATGTACACACATTCCCTTAGATCTTTACTTTAAATACTTGAAAATACCTAGTGTGATCATTTGAGCCTGAACAGAGAATGTGTCCAAGCGGATGCCACGCCAGACTCCAGATCATTCCCTCATGAGCCATTTCCATTCCACCAACCTCTTTCTCAACGCTGATATATTGGGGGGCAAAAAAAAAAAGAAAAAAAAATCAGTCATCACACAATTTTATATCTGCTACAGATACAATAGAAAGCTTTTGCTGTTCAGGTGTCCCTCTTCCTCTAGCCCATATTTAGCTAAACTTAAGCCTCTGCCATTTTTCTATTGGGCAAATTGATTGTTCCCAGTTGTTCTTAGTAGGGAATCCAATAATATAGGGATTGTTTTTTGACTGTACATTTAGAAGCAAAATAATTACACCATCTCAGAACAAGCTCTAAGAAACTCGAGGCTTCAACCATTCATCACCCTCTCAACAAGACTATTTTCTATGCAAGCAATTGTATCCTTTAAAATATATCCGTACGGGAAAACTTTGTCACAAATGAATCATGTTAACAAACAGGTATAGAGAAAAACTATACCATAAACATGGATTTTAAATAGAAATTAAAAGGTGAAAAGTATATTTTATGTTTAGTATATTAACTTGCATAACTGATCAACATCTTTCCAATACGTTGACAAAAATGCCACGTACCCAACATGCCAGAACAACAAAGAGCCATCAGATCCTCCACTGGCAAACAGCCCTTCATGAACAGGATGCCAGGCCACAGCTGAAATACAAAATAAGCCACTGTCAGAAAGTGTAACGCTAGGATTTCTAACCAATATAAATGAAGATCTCAAACATTAATTTTTAATTCAAGTTTACTAGTAAAAATCCACAAAATATAACAAATTCTGACCTGTAGCCTCCTTCTTATGACCCCTGAAGACCTGAAGTTCTTCTTTCAGATTACGAATGTCAAAGAGCTTACAGAGATGATCACGAGAAGCTGTTAGCAGCCAGTTGCCGTTCAGATTCAGCTTCACCTCCATCACTGTGTTTTTATGAGCATGTCTGCAAGCAGAGAAAGAAAAAGACTGTTTGTCCAGATACTGATTTCTCAGACAAAAATAAAACGTGACAATTTACCAGTTCCAAGTATTCACATCAACAACAAAGTAGTTCAAGCTATGAAACCAGAATACTGTGGTTTTCAGTGCAAAGCCCTATGCCTTAATCCTTTTCTTCTGTACTTCAGGACAACCGGTAGTGCCATTGAGATAGTGTTCAGCTAATGCACATGTTTCTATCGCAGCATAAAAAAAATTTTCATCAGCTATATGAAACATCTCATTTACATTTCTGTATCTCAGTTCAGTTTTCCAAATGCAAACTAGTGTGATTAGGAAGCCTATGAACAAGGACAAAGTAAATTTAAATAAGGCATATTAAAGTCACAATTTTTCAAGTATGGACTTGACTTCATCTAACCTCTAGATTTCTGGCAGAGCTAAAGCAGTAGTCTTCTATTTGAAACAATTTTCTATGTCTGAAATTATGTGAGGCAAAAAGCTAAGAAGAAAATTAAAAAAAAAATAATTATCAAGTTAGCTTATACTTGAGCAGATCAAAGTCTGTGGGCAATGACTTACAGTGTGGCAAGGCTCTGGCCAGTCTTTGGATCCCAAAACTTGATGGGCTGCTGGCTATCTTTACTTCCTGATACTACTAATCCCTTCGTTGGATGCCAGTCAACACATTTCACATCTGCTCCATGTCCTGTTAAGGAGATAAAAATTGTTCATTTTAAGATGTCACAGACACTGAAAAGACACTGAAAAATTAAAGGATGCACATCTTATAACTGTAATATAAAACTGAATGAAAAACAGCACAGAGCACAGGTCACAAAACATAAAATCAAACTAAATAAAAAAATTCTTCTGAGTTATTTAGGTTGCATTCCTTACCACTAATCACTGGGAGCATCTTCTCAGATCACGCCCTCAAACCAAGCTCACTTCACCAACATAAAAATTCTCTATGAAGTTTCTGCTCAAACTGGAACTTTTCTTTAGGCTTTGGCCCTATACTATTGCACAATATTTTAAATGTAACACTGATGAAGCATTTGAATGGAGGTGACAAGGGAAAACAACAACATGACACTTCACTTTCTGTGAAATACTGTAGAAATGAAAGGCAAATACGTATTTGTTTCTATCCTATCAGTACTACCCTTTTGCTGTCCTGTTAGAAAATAAGCAAATAAATTAAATTATGGATCTGAAAACTAAATCAATGATTTATGTGATGAAAAGAAATCTTATGAGATGAAACCTTTTATCAGGTCAGAGGAATCCAGGTTTTTCTAATGCTCAAGAGTCAGGAGAGGAAAAACCCTCACTACGTCATTTCATTTTAAACAGACTGACCTTGGCAGAAAATCAGTGCTGCTCAGATAATCTAAAAACTGTCAAGCAGAAATGCCTGTTCCTGCTACACAATAAAATGAGGTTTCTGAGCTGAACTATAGTGATGCAGAGAAGAAATAACAGGTGATAATTTCTTTCTCCAATCTCTGTTCATGCCAGCCCACTTCAAGGGAAAGCCAAAACTAATAGTCACTGCCAGAAAACAAGGCAGCATGTAGTAACTAAAAAAAATAAAAGCAAGATGAAAAAGGAAGGGCTGTCTGCAACATAAAGGCACTGAAGTTATTATATGGTATGGAAGAATGGTAGCATGTTCCACCAGAGACAAAGGGTTCCCAAAGTCAGACCTCTCCCAGAAGTACTGTTTTGTTACATGGTGGAACATATAACTTCAAGCACCACAAGCTGTCTTAATATAGGCCTCAATTTGATAAGACATTAAAAATTAATATCAGCTGAAACTTTCCTGAGGCCACAGAAAAAAATCAAGTTAGAATAAGCAATATACTTCTATCTTAAAATAAAAGCAGAATGCTAACACTAAAGCATTCTCTCCATCAAATGAGCGCAACTTTCCTCCTCTCCAGAGGAAAGGACAGAGGAGAGAGGGAGGAGATTCTTGACCCAAGAAGAAATTAATACAGCTTTGGTAAGTACAACATTAAGGGTTAATTGACAATACAGACAAAGGAATCCAACTCTTCTCCCCCAGACGTAGCAGGAAGAATTGCCCTTGGAATATGTGAAGTCTCTGGGAAGAGTAGGATCCTCAAGTTGCAAAGACTATAAATGTGCTCACAAGTGGCTGCTCTGGTGGCCTGTCTGCCCTCCCAACAGAGGGGCACTTTGAGATGTATTGTTTCCCTTCTCTCTGCCTCTTCTGATGCAGAAAGAAATGAAAGGCACTGTCTCCCTGGATTTGTTCTGACTAAAGCTTTTCTCTCTCTCTCAACTAAAACAGGAAGCTGAATGCTGAGCAAGCCTTGCTTCCGAGTGTTTATTTGGGAAGAATGATTCAGCCAGTAGTAAGAGAGAAAGTGCTCTCCCTCCACAGTGAAAAGCAATTCATGCTTGCAGATTTTCAGCTGACAGTATTCTGTAAGTACTTGCTATTCCGCAGTCCCCAGGGAAAGAAAGAGGATTTTAAATCAAGGGCAACAAAAGGCCCTTTTAGAGAAACGTGCCATCACAGTTAATAACTGGTTTAACCGTATGAAAATGTGTTCAGACTAGAATACTTGAGTGTTAGCATAAACAAGAAAAAAACAAAGCCCAGCAAAACCATTGAGAAAACCTCCCGCACATAGACTGGAATTACACTGCCCTTGCTGCTCCTGAAATAAAGATGGTAATGGAAGAGCGCTGAGAGACAAAGGGCTGCTCTGTTTGGTCAGTACGACTGCATCCAGAAAACGAGTTATGCTGGTGAAAGGCCACCTCTGGATGACGGTTCATCCTGAGCAATGCTGGATTTAAGCTTTTATTTTGAGATTTAACTGAAGTTAAACCAGCCCAAATATGTACCCTAAGGAAAACAAGGCTCAGAGTGGGCAATTCCATTTAAGTTCAGAGCCACACTCAAACACAGCAACCAAAGCACCATCCTCTAAAAGTCTTCAAAAGGGAAATGACAGTGAGGGGACAGCACTGGACTGATGGGCTTCTCAGAAGCCACATTTGATAGTCACTACCCACTAGCCCCAGACCACAAAGCTGAAGGGCAGTAAAAGTTGCCAGGACACTCAGAACTTGTAACCAGAGCAGATGAATCATTAGGTACTCATCAGCAGGCTTTTGACCATCATCAGCACATTAAAAGTGACCACAGGTATCAGAAGAATCTGACAAGATTTACAAACATAACCATTATAAACACAGATAATGGGCATTTCCTGCAGAGAGCAATATTTCAACCAGTGTGCTCTGGACTACGGCAATAGTTGGGGAAAACTGGGACCCTCCTGTGTAATCCAACCAAAATGATTTATCTTGCCCTCAAGAGAGGCACCTCTTTGACAAAGTCCCACACTAAATGGGATTATCATATATACTTAGCTATAGCTTCCTAATGCAATTAAGCTTTCTTGAGAGAAAATAAATTTTCCTACAAGAAATATGCTTTAAATTATTCCCAAGGGGCAAACTAACTCAGAAGAATTAAATAAGATAACCAAGATAACTGAACAGCATAATCAGACTTTTTAAATTATTATTATTTTTTTTAACTGGTGCAATTTACAACTGTATATTGCTTTTCCTTCTTTCTGCTGACAGATGTACATTCTGCTATCTGTAATGTACAGAGAAAAAGAAAATGGTTAGATTTTACTTCATAGCTGTCTTCAGTTCTTAGCTCTAGGCTAAGATCTGGGAATCAGACTCTCCTCTGGTACAGAACCCCTGTCATCAAGCACCATACTCAGAAAACCTTAAATCCTGCAAATCTCTGTAATTTACATTCCTTAATTGCATATCACAAGTCTGGAAAAGTACACATACAATAGGGAATTATTTCTCCCCCCCTCCCTAATTTTTGCATATATAACTTAGTGAATGCAATATATGGTGTAAAAAAGTTATTTTGGATCATAGTTTGGATCATTGCCTTTTTATTAGTCTATAAAATATCTATATATTTTATAATGCAACTGTGTATAATCTATCAATTACAGATATATCAGGTTTATTGCTGTAGCTAAATTGTTTTCTATTATATCCTTTCCTCTAGGAATGAGCCCCATGCTGAATGGCACATAAATTGTAAAGAGGATTTTATAGATGATATTGTAGGATTTCTAGATCCTTCTCAGCAATTATTTTGATTATTTGGATCTATGTATACTTAGATGAGACTCGTAAGGCATCTTCTTACACTTTTTTAAAATCCACATTCCAAAGAAAATGGATATTTGTAACTATATACATTTTAAATGAACCTAATAATTTAACTGCAACAATACTGTTTCTCATTTAGAGAGAATTACATTTGCTTGGATTTTTAATTATTTTTAAAGACACATGGTTCTCTTATGCTGTTTTAAATGGGAAGTAAATAGAGCTGTGTATCCTCCACTTAAATTGGGCAGACTTGAAGCGTTTTCATCACCACACAGTAACATTCACCTTCCTGTAAGCTGTATCCCCAAAATAACAGCACACTTGTCAGAAGAGCAGGCCCTTTGTAGGTGACTATTTCCAAGGGATCTGAAAAGAGACATCGGGTCTCACTACCATTGAAGCTAACGTTCTCCATCCCCAAAAAGAAAAGAAAAGAAGGCAGGGAGAAAACAAACAAACAAGCAAGCAAAAAAAAAAAAAAAAAAAAAAAAGAAAGAAAAGAGAAAAGGACCTGCAAGTCAAAGATAATGAAAACAACCATGTTAGAAGAAAGATGTTCTAAGTTTTTCCACATAATCCCCTTAGACTTTGTTAGTTGCTTCCAGCCTGCTGGGCAAATTGGATTATTCTGCCTGTTCCACTTTTATGGAAGGCTTTTAAATTGTTATCTGACGGTGACCCACTCCCCTAGCAATTTCCCTCTTCTGTGTAAAGCTCACATAGGAACTGAGTATCTCCCATCTACATGAACCTAGGTACTGCTTTGATAACACCCATCAGGTTAGCAGTAAGCGTAAGAATATATTTTAACTCCAGTAATTTAGTTTTCTTTGCCCTGTCACATTATGTGAACTATACTCCTCTTGAAAGCTGTGCTATGAGCACTTCCACTTCCTATTCTCCACTCCAAGAATGAATACCACAGAAACCCTCCATCTACAGATACATAGTATGCTTTTCCTTTTTAACATGATGTGGTAGTTGGTGAATAAGAAATTAAGGGAAGAGCTCCTTTCAGTTTTCAGTGGATTAAGAACAATGCCTCCCACCTTGCTTTCAGACCTCTGCTCCATAAACTCAAGTTTTATTTTCCTTTATTTGCTCACAGTCTTTCTCTAGCTCTCTTCTAGTTTATTAAATATGGTATCTAGAGAGACTGCTAGAGTTTTAATCTACCTATAGGCAGATCTTCTAGATCATCAGCATTCCTCTAAGCAAGCATCAGACGGGGACATAATTAAGCCTTCTTTACAAATCCCTTTCTTCACAGACAAAAGCTTTTATAACAGGACAATTTGTTTTTATCATCTGTGATATCAGATTTTTTTTTTAAAAAATAATCAGTAAACACTAATGAAACAGGTGCAAGTAAACAAATGAGTTTTCCCAAGATTACCTGGAATAGGCAATCAGCCCTCAAAATGTGTTTCTATAAATGACTTTAGAATTTATATTTGCTAGTCGCAATTGAACCTGTATGACTCAGTTACTAGTTTTTTAGGATTTTGTAGAATTCACAGTAGCAAAAAAGCTGTTTGAACTTAATGCTAGTTGTGCTTGCACAGCTTGCCTAACAGCAAATGCACAGCAAAGAATAATGAAAAAAGCCTTTGTTCTATTACATGGAATTACTAGTAATGGCATGCAGTGATTGGAATTCTTTTCATCTGTTGAAGTTCAATCACAATATCTTCTGTAAGGGTTTATAGCGAGGGGAAGAAATACAGCTAGGTCCCAGCATATGTATAAACTGCATGGTCATGCATGGTTCAGTCTTTAACTAACGGAACTACTCACATGTTAAACTCAAAAGTGAACATTTAAATTCTTCAGTGAATTGAAGATAAAATGCTGAACAACTTCCAAAGCTGAAATGCATTGCTTTGAAGAGAAATAAACTGAAAATGTCTACTGTTTCATATTTGCGGTGTCGGGTTGGTTTTTGGTTTTGTTTTGTTTTTAAATAATTTAATATGTTCATGCTAAAGTCTACAAGCACTATAAAGATACCTTTCCTTTTAGACTTACTTGCTTTTTCCTAACTCCTGAATTTATTTTTGGGCATTATCACTACCTATACCCAACTAGGTTATTTCCTGTATATGTTGTAAAAGATATAGAGACAAAACAAGTTTGACAGCAGGCTGTGCAACAGCATCTGTAACATGCAACGAGCTGTTTAATATTCTCTTAGAAGTGAGAACTATACAAAATTCAATTAAGTATGTATGTTTCACAGTTTCTAGTTATAAGACAGTTAAGTCATATCTATATTGATCACAGGTAATTATGAAGTTATTTTAATATGTAAAAATATTACAAAATTTTCACTAATTCTGCTTAATCAGTATCCATTTTTTTTTAACTTACCACCACTTTTATGCACTTAATTAAAAAAAATAAAATCCATGTATAACATCAAGTGCATCTCTGTCTCAGAGAGCTCACCTATGTGACTATGCTTTAAAATGCAGTATAATGCTTAGAGCAATAGAGTAGTTCCTATTTCTAATTAAGAAGTCACTGATAATCTTAAACAGAAAGTCATCAGGAAGCTCAGAGCTAGCTCAAGAGAAAGGATAGGAAAAATAGGGCAGGAAGCATAAAAGGGAAAGACAGACCACATTAAAACTGTCCAGCACCACCTTATTCAATATACGTATGCTAGGGGCTTAGCAGTAACGGCAGCCAAATTCAAGGAAAAAAGCAAGTTCTCATCACAGTTAGAGTTACACTATTTACAAAACACAGACTGGATTCTACTTTGCACTTAGGCACAGTTATCTATTAAGATTCTCACGGCATATTACTTAATTCCTCTGCAGATATTAATCAGAGAATTAAGAGGGTTTTTTTAAATTGCAAAAGATAGAACCACTTTTTTTTTTTTGCTGGTTATATTATCTGTAAAGTAGCTGGGACTAGAAGTTATTTTCTGTTCGAAAATTAGCCAGCCTACTCTGAAAGCAGCAACACATTACTTGTCATTGACATAAAATATTTATTACAATAGTATTTACATTTAATGATATTAAAAGTAAATGTTGTACAAGAAACATTAAAAATGAACAGCAGTTCTAAGAAAAATTCTCATGTTTCATAACATAGACGGTTGACAGGAGCCAAAAGGAGCACCTTCCTTTCAAGCATGTGGTACTAGTCACTGGATTTGAAAGAGCTTGGGCTGCCTCTGAGTGTTTACTGTCTTAAGCCATCAGACAAGAGTGATCTCTAGTCTAATGCAGCATGGCAATTACTACATAATGCTGTACAGAAAGGGGGAGAGTATAGCTGTGTCCAGGAATAGAACAACTGGCAGTCTTTCAAAGTAAGAAAAATGTGAACTTGGAAAGATGAGAAATTCAATTATTTTGTCAATCATTACTCCGCAGTTCTCATAGATCTGTGGCTTTATATCTGGGTACAGAATCAGTTTGCTGCTCAGTATGCTTTTTTTGTAAAAAAAAAAAAAATATTGCTGAATTAATAATGTGAAAGCGTGAGCTTTCACATTAAAATGTTCCCAGTCAAACATGAACTAAACAAGTGTTTTGGGGTCTGCTCATAGCCTGTGCCATCAACTTAAAAAAATGATTGATCTGAACAGAATGTCAAATAATCTGAAGCCTCACAAAGACAGCTTATCTCAAAAGCAGCTATTAAACCACTGCTCAGTCAGAACATACACTTATATTTTATGAATTGAGAAAAAAGTGGGGCAAGTGTTAAAAACTGCTGCCTGAAGCTAAGCTTCTAGAAAGTGATGTAATTTTAAGATGCACTCATCCTTGAGTAGCTTCAGTAAGGTTTTTTAAACTCTTTAAGAAACTATTTTTATTCACCAATTACTGAAAATGTTGCCTAGCATGTTCATTTGCTGCCACCAAGGTGTCAAAATCCCCAGCCTTTCCACCTGCAGCCTTTCGTCAAGCCCTTGCCTTTACACCTATGTGAAACACCACTAAGCAAAGCCAGATAAAGTTTGGTATTTTTATGGAATACTACAATAAGTAATGGACAGAAGGAATGTCAAAACCACAGTATTGATTTAGATGTATTTTTAAATAACTTCAAGCTAGTAAAGAAACTTTGGTGCATCCCAAAATTCCGCATAGCAATTTAGTAAATGGAGGGAAAAGGAAGGAAATCAGGGGACACACTGCAGAACTTACTACCAGCTTGCCTCAAGCTCTGTGCTCTCATTGTAATTTCAGTCAGGGTTTTAAGTGGTGGAGTCAGCATACTTAGTTCCCTACTCAGGGAATACTTCCAGAAAAGCTAAAAGTAACCATGTTTAATAATTTTCAGTATTTATTTCCTTTAACTGGATGTTCATTAAAGTTCTGCTGGCAATTATGGCTGTTGTAAGAGAAAAGCATAGTCCAAATATCCGGTTTAAAGGTTAATCCAAGTTTCAAACCACTGTCTGGTCACAGCAATCTGCTGAAAACTAAGAAAAAAATTTGTGGATTCAAGCAAAGAAGATAGAAGAAGTCTTTCATATAGCTTGATATATTCTTAAAGTAATCTCAAGTGAACCCAGAATCTTTTAATCAAAACATCCAACACAGAAGGACTACCAAGACCTTTCAGTCAGCTCGATCTTCATTCATTAGAAGAATAGGTTTCAATGTGTTTTCATGGTTAAGAATACAGTGCGGGATCCTACTTTTTTACATCTCACCGAGAGGAGAGGTACTATCAACTCTCTTCTCTACCAGACAAGTAAATTACTTTTAAATACAGCCAAGTTCATCTGGCCAGTCACAGAACACCGCTTGCCCAGACAGCTTCTCACTTTTAGGGACAGCAAGTTTGCAGAAAAACTTTTCCTTCTTGCCAACCAAAACAGTGAGCTACTTTTGATAGCCAGTTTACCAATACAAAACATCCCTTAAGTATGGGTCCATTACCATTTTAAGCAAAGAATTAATGAATTTAGGTACACAGAAGTTGGGAAAACTATTTTCTTTGGTTCTAGAGCAAATACTGCATGAACATCTGCTCTCACTAATAAGCAAACAGCACTTGGCCCAGGGGTGGAGTGGGGAGACAACAGAGACATTATTAAACTTTGTATAGACTCTAGAAAAATATTTATTTGCGTCAGTCAATAATCCAGGCAAGTAGCAAGTTTAAGAGATCCAAGAAGGGATATGCAGATAGAGGCCACTTGACTTCCACTTAGCATTGTACACCACCACCAAGACTGAGCAAACTAAGAAGCAGCAGGTCTACTGAAGTAAACCAGTGGCAGAGAGCAGAACACACAATTTTGACCTAAGCTACACAGCACTACTCTTTCTGTACTGAGGTGAAGCGGGACAGGAGAATTTTCATCTCAAGCAAAAAGGACCAATTTTCAAGCAACTGAAGTATGAAAGGGCTGTAAATTATGAGGACAGAAACACACAATGAGCAGAGTAAAATGAACTAAAACAGAAAAAAACCCAGCATGTAATATCATATGGTGACTTATGAACGTGTCTAATCTAGTGGTGATCTTGGGGCTAATGAGAAGAAACATAGCAGAAGTAAAAAAAATGAGTGCAAAAATGTAATTAAAATGCAGCAGCAAAACAATGATTTGAATAGTGTTACAGAAACATAGTAGAGAGAATATCTTCCACTGAAATTTCAATCAAGCAGCAAAAAAAACATGAGCTCAGGTGAGAAACAGAAACAAGGAATGCTTTATCACAATCTTACTTCAAATTTCTGTACCATCAGTTCTCTTATTTCGTCTTATTTTCCTGTGCTTTCCTGGATGGCCACCACCATATCTATGGACTCATTCCTCTTCCTGCGACCTATTAATTTTGTAATTTAAGAAAATATTTTCCTCTTTCCTTTTTTTTTTTTTTTAAAGATAAGACTGAAGTCCCTATTTAAGAGGAAATCATACTTTTCCTTTGTTTCAATTCTAAAATAGGTCCCCTATTAAGCAACTGCTTTGTAGCATGTGGCTGTATAAATACCTGTGAAGATCCCTAAAACAGCATACATCCTCATGTATCATTTTAAATTCCACAAGCACATGAATGAATCAAATAGTAAAGCTCTTCACATGTGATTGAAAGAGAGACACAGAAAAAGATGGTGTTGCAAACTTACCAGGGACTTTGTGCGATAAAACCTAACAAAGAAAGGGAGAGATGTCAACAGGAAGAAATGGGATAAAATAATCCAAAGAGTACTTAAATAACTCAGATATATCAAAACCAGGAGAAAAAGAGATGGAGAACATGTAGAAGAGACATACAGCGTTATGAGAAGAAGAAAGACAAAGGGGCCCTTCACCAGTTTAAATGGGGTTCCAAACAAAAAGTGCTGGTAACAATTCGCAGAAAATATGTTCTCAGATTCATTTACTAACATCACAATTAGATGCGAAGAAAAAGTGGAATTTGATTCAAAGTGCGGGGACAAAAAAATACTATTTCTTCTTCATGTGAAAAAAAAAAAGCATGAAACAGGTTTCCTATGACAACATATTAGTGAACTGTTCTTTCAAGATCAGAATAGAGGCTATGATAATTAAACAGACCCTACCACACCACAGAGATTGAATACTTCTTTGAACCCTGTGCTTCTTAAACTACTGGTTAGATTTTTTTTCACTGCTCACTTCAAAGGAATTTAAAAAAAAAAATGTCAGACAAGATACAAATATCATATTTAACTGTGGTGACTCCCTCAGTGATGCAGTCTATGACTGAATTTGTATTCCCATCTACAGCTACACACACTCAGTAGCATGTTACAAATTCCCAAAACAAACATAAAGAAATGATGAGGAGGTTTGCAGTTATAATTGCAGTGCATGTTCTTATCAATTAAGTGGAACTTCCATGGAAAAAAATGTTGATTAGAACAGGAACGTTTTCTCTCTAGAATCAGAAAAATATTCACCTCAAATGCCACATCTATACCTGGAGCAAATAACTCCTATGTTATTGCATACTCCTCCATGTCAGCACCAGAAACATTGTCTAATAATTCAAAATAAAAATTTTCCAATTAAAGGACAGACAGCAACTTTGTTAGTAAAAAACCTTACACTCCGGCGGGGGGGGGTGTGTGTTTGAAATACTTCTGTAATTCTACAATGAAGGTTTTAAAAAGCTTTTTAAAATGTTTATACAAAATTCTAGAAAATACATAAAGCCAAATGACATGAACAAAATAATCCAAGATAGAGCATGTCTATTTGTAAGTGCATGCATAGCAAAAAGAACAATTTAAAATATCTCCTCAGCAATGCCAAGAAAAAATAAACTTTTTTTGAAACGATGATCTTGCCTGCAGTATTTTAACTCCGTCTTCTTTGTTACAAGACTAGCACAAAAGTAGAAATACTAATACTAGATATTTTAATTACTAGTATTATGTAAATAAAAGTTGAAAATACAAACGGGTTATCTATGGGACATTCTTTTTCTGGGTCTTGGCACATTTGCTATATGAAAACACCACCACAAAAGATACCTACTAAATTTCAATCATGCAAATCATCTGAAGCTGTGTAAAAAATATGGCCTCAAACTACCACAAGAAAATGCCAACTGGATAATCAAAGTAAAAGGCAAAAGAGAACAAGTGTTTACTGGGCAGATGTGATTCAGAAAGAAGCTCTTTCCTAAGAAATCTAGATTTCTCTCAGTGCTTTCTGAAGCAGCTTTTAAAGTTTTTAATCTTAAACACACCAAAAGAAAGTATATCTTTCCAGCCTCAGAAATGTACGAACCAGTCCACAACAATGAACTGGGTACACATATGATACTATAGAGATAGGAGACAGAAGCTAAAAAGCAGTGCTTTTGGGAAAATGGCATATGTTTGCAAAACAGCAAGAACAAAATAAGTAGGTTATGTACATAAATAGCGAGGGAAAAGTCATCACCAGTAAAAGGTTGCTATCCCGACCCTTGAGTGAAACTGATCTGTGCTCTTCAAAGCAAACACCTTTTACAGTGTCTGTGCTGTGCAGAAATAGCTATGCTGAGCAAAGGAAAACTGCAGTATTTTCATTCTGCAAAGCTGAAATTTAGAAATCATCTGTAAAAAAAAAAAAATTACAGAGAAATCGAGTCTGTGTCTGTGGGGGAGGTAGTCAAGTCTATCCTTCACTTGCACAGATAAATCTCCTTACATAGTCTCATTTAAATACTAATGTAAGTGGAGACCAAAAAAGTACAACTTTCATGAAAGATGACATCATTTCTGTTTCAGAAAAGGCTATGTGAGAGCATGCCATTGCTACTGAAGTAACCCACTGAGAAAACTGAAAAAAAAAACCAAAACCAAAAATATATTTGTTGGCAAAATGATGCAAGATAACAGTTCTGCCAAATCTACATTTTAATATTTTTGTTAATACATCAATCCTGTATTGGGGAGTAAAGTGCATTTTTAACCTTAAAAAGTTAACAAAAAAGAAGCTTTAACAGGTACAATCCCATGTCAACAGTTTATTTTCAATCCAATTTAAAATACAGTTATTGCTTTAGTACACAGAATACACCTTCATCAGACTGGTCTGTTTTTGGAATACACATTCCCTTGTGAATTTTCTGCTGCTAGAAAAAGTGGTTTTACAAGCGTCAATGTGTCATGAATGTGATCAGCTGTGACACAAGCACTACAGAGGAGAAAAAGGTACAGCAGGCTGAGATTCACCTGGCTTTAAGAATAACAGATTCTTCATCTATTGGAGACTGGACATTAATCATTTGTACTCCATCAGCAGTATCCTAACCTCTTCAAGGTGGCACATCAATGAGGCTGGTTGTGCCTTTGCATCAACGCATCTTTCACAGAAAACACTGGGAGTTTGAAATTCTTTTACATGACATCTACAGTGAGATGCAGTGTGCACAATAGATACCTTCTATGGCAAAATAAGCAGCAAAACCCGTTATTCCTGCTATCACGTACAAACAAGTAAACTTTCGTAGAAGTTTTTATATGAAAACCTGAATTATGTATCATATAGTTTTATGAATTGTCTTTTCTGCTACTGAGTCAACAAAACTTTTTTTTTGTGAGGGATAGGTTTTCTAGAAGATTAGTGCAATTTACCACCTTTCGCTACCAGGTAATTTATTCAGACAGACTGGAACCTGAATTATCACACATCTGGTCAGTAGAACACGTTACCTAAATCAGCAGATTTACTGGCTGCTAGCATGCAGAGGTCCAATTCAGAATAACTGGCATCAAAGATCCACAGACTATAATAACTGAAAAATTAGTTCACTTTTCACTCCTAAGCTCGAGTCCTCATTTCTGTGCAAAGATGGCAAAGAGTAGACATATCAGGAAAAATATTCTGATATTCTTCGTGTCTAGTAAATGCAACATTAATTACTAAGATTTTTAATATGGCACATAAAAGTCAAATTAAATTCTAATTTTTCAGGAAATGTCTCATGCCTATACCTTCTTTGCATTTTGACATCTTGCAAAAAAAGTTAAAAATGTTATTCAAACGCCAACATTTTGTTGGAACAAAAGTTATTAATTTTGTCAAAATATTTTGTAATGAGTTAGAAGTAACTTCTGGTATTTCTAGTAAATAATTTCTGTAGAATAAAACACCATTATTTGTAAAGTGCTATGGCTTGCTACCTGTTGCAGTGATGACACCTAAAAGGACAGACTTCTGCAGAAACTGATGCAACTTCAATCACTGTGCACAACAGAGACTTCATTGTTACTATTTCCATCCAGACTTACTAGGAACAGATATCCTTACAGTGAAATTGTAGACTGAAATAGATATAGAAAGTGCTTTTAGAGAGAAAGACCATATTCCTTGAAGAATTCCGTGACGCAGGGAAAAGAAAATGGCAAAGCGGGAGAGAAGCATGCAGCATGTGAAGGAGCCTTTGAGCAAGCAGGATGTAACTGCTGTTTCCTGTCTGAAAAACACATCTCTACTAAAATGACTGGCAGAATTACAGCTGGTATTTAAAGCCTCCACCATTCCAGTTTTACAACGTGAACACATAAATTCTGAAGTTTAATACTAGCATTAAAATTCCTGATTGCATTTTTATAAAAGCCCTGTTTGAAACTGTCAGCAAATGCAATACATACTGCAGAAATGAGAAATCTAACATGCTTATGTAGGTGACTGGAATGATCATTTTTTTCTCCATTCCACTGGAAGCAAAAGAAATTCCTAATAAGCTGGGAATAGTGTGAAAGAGAACCTACCTTTGCCCAAAGGTCTCCAGAATACAACTGCAGAGTACAAATCAATTTAATGTAATAAAAGAACCGTCTGAGTGAATTTAGCTTTTTACGTTCCTAGTCTTAATACTGTGCTTACTTGTAAATCTCTGGAGAACAGGGACATCCAAAAGGAGAAGAGTGATCCACAGAAATCCATATTTGTCAACATTATCAATACTCCTAATCACTAGATTTAGGAAACTAGTCAAGAGAATAACGATTTTGAGAATACGTGTATCTACACAGAGCAAACACCTTATACATTCATTTTAAGTAGGTGGAGTTCCTGCTAAGGAAGCAACAGAGTAATTGTTGTTTGAAGATTTAAGAGCATAAAGCAAGATCTGTAGGGAAAAGATATCTTATTATCCAACTATATCAGCTGACCTAAAATAAGCAAGTTTTTCTGTCCTTAAGACAGGTTGGTGGCTTTAAAAAAAAAAAAAAAAAAAACAACCCCCAAAACCCCCC
>WHYT01014039.1:130015-142176 GCA_009806455.1 Tetrax tetrax
TTTTTTTTTTTTTTTTTAAATCTTTGAGTGTTCTGATCATTTATAAAGCCAGGAAGAACCTCAATCTTTGATGAAAAATAGTTCTCAATGAGAATTAGGCCTTGTGTTAAGGAAAAAGAATGCTGAAGTCTTGCTATGCAAATTCTCAATCTAAGGATAGAAAAATACTTATCAGAGCTACTCCTTCCTTAAATCTTACACACAGAATAATGAAGCAGAATAGGATCATCTTGGGGAAGAGAGAAGTCAGCTATAAAGAAAAGTACAAGTGTAGAAGTACCATACAAATATTTAGACCTAATATTTTCTCTATTTTATTAGATGTTAGATTTTCCCTGAAGTATAATAATAGTAATAATAGACTGGATCCTGAGCTACATTTTTTCATCAATTCATCCTACTCTTTGTTTGAGGGCTAGAACAGCTACAGTTAAGCTCCTAATTTATGAGGTGTTATGTCTCTTTTTAGAGGAAATTTTCTTTAAAGTGATGGAAGTTTAAAAAGTAAGATTTTAATATATAATTTAAAATATTTTCACGGTCCATCATTCTATATAAAAAGGTAAAAAAAAAAAGCTATCGTACATATGGTAGAAAAGCTGAGTTTGCTTTTTAGTAAAATATACTGGTTTTCTCCATTTTAAATAGCCAAAGGAACACATACCTCAGCTTTTTTGAAAGGAAAGTTTACTGAGATCTTGGAGACTTGGTAGAAGCACTTATTCCAGTTCTGTTATAGCTAACTTTCAGTTTCTCAGGTCAGGCTCACATTTAAATAGTGATGATCAGTTCCGTTTAAAAGCTTATTCTGATGAACAAAGAGGTACACACACAATTTCTATGAATGGTCAAAACCAGTTAAAAATATATTGTCTTCGAAGACAAAGTTACGCGAGATAGTTGCAGTCCTTGTCTTGTCTACATCAGAAAATTCTACTGAAGTGATACAATCACTTCCTACCTATCTTTACTGGAGCAAAATGAATTTATACACAAATGTGACAAATAATAAGAAAGTACTGCATTTAAAAAACAGAACTAACTCGTGCTTTAAATTGTTGAACACACACCAGACTTGACACATTGTATAATGTATCAAAATAGCATCTTGCAGAACTAGAAGTATCAGATGCTTCCACTGAGATAATAATAAATACTAATCCAAACTGTCTGGGATGGAAGAAATGTTAAACTTAACCAGTGAAACTTTGAAAAAGATAAAAATATTTTAAGAAGTTGTCTTTTCTCCGGTTTAGCTGTACTTCCGATGCTTACAGTTGTGCTTTGTTGAAGCTAAGACATTTGAAGCCCTATCATTTTTTAACTTTAAAAATCTGTAAAAATCTTTTACTCTATAAAATATGAATTTATAAAACTTCCAAGACTGTTAAGACCTGCATTATACACATATACTTTCAGCAGTAAAAATAAAGTGTCTTCCCTTGAGAAATGTTTTGTTTTCAACTGGTAGAGACAGCTTTCTCCTTCTTACATGGTAGAAATGACAGTATCATTCACTCACTAAAACAGCACTCCATACTCACCTTCTGAATGAATACAGAATGTGTTCTTAACTACTCAAACTCATCAACTTGAGTCTCTAAGCATCATGACATAGAACATAAAATTTGAGAGATTAGGGGGGAAAAGTGTGTGTGTGTATGGGTACTATTATTACACATTTCCATACACACAGTATAGTAGATATACAGAGACTCTTCCTACATTATATACTGCCTACTTGTGTCTGAGCATGTCATTCAGCCATAAAAACCCGGCCTCTTCTCTGGCTGCTCCAGCAACTGAGCTTGCCCTGATTTATCCCCACAATGGTAGGAGTGTAATTTCTGTTAGTTTCCACCACCTCATTCTCATCTCCTTGCTCACACTCCCACTACCTTTTCTCAATCATTACACCATCTGTTGTTTTATTAAGTTTTTTCATACTCACACAGCCTCCACACTTTCCTCCCATTTGTGATCCTTCTCATTTCCAGTCACCTTTCACCCTTTTCCCCCCACCCAAGATTCTTATCCCTTTCTCCTGGTCTGCTATACAATCCCATTTCAGCACATTTCCCAATTTCTCTATTGACTCTGTCTTCCTACAAATGCAACATGAGATGAGCAGGACTAGCTTTCTCATAAGAAAGTAAGGCCAGGCAGGCTAGTAAAAAAAAAAAAATTACTGTATTTTAGGGAAAATATTTGCATGCTATCTCCCCATCTTCAATGTGCCTAGCTGTCCATATGTAAGTGTAATCTTGAGAACTGCAATGTTATTCATATGATAAAAACTGATGCAAAGTGTCTCACTACTAAAGCTAGAATATTACTCAGAGCTGAATCTACTATAATAGGAAATAATTTGAGTATGCACAATTGAAATTATACAAAAGAAAATATCAAATGTGTATGCAAAGTCTATGCTTACCTAAATGCACAAAAGCTTTTAGTACAGTAACTAAAGGACACAAAAAGATAAAAGAAAGAGCGGTCTGTTTAATCCACACACAAAAGAAAAGTGGAGTCAAGATGCCTGCAAGGAAAGTTTCTAGAGACTATTTTCTAGTTTCTAGAGATTATTTTCACCATGGAGTTGTGTTTTTTGAAGACTTCTACCATTTATTCTGAAATAGCATATTTCTGTAGTAAAACTCTAGTAGGAAATGGTATGTCAGATGAAAGATTCCATTAAGAAAGAAAAGAAGAAAGAAGATTCCAATTCTGAGTATTTATCCGTGTAAGATTTTTAATTAGAGAAGATGAGTTACGAACAGAACTCGCCTAAGACTAACTCCAGATGACTGTTTCTGCTGAGAACCTTTGATATGACAAATACTGGTGAGTGGGTACCAGGAAGACACAATCCTTAACGCATACAACCTGCATCCTTTTCAACAATTACACTTGTGCTAAGAAAGGAAGATTGCTATCATCTTAGCATCCATTATTTAAATGCCTCTGCAGTTCAGGATTTTTTTTATTAGCATAAATGTAAGCCGCTTAAAAGAACATCTTTTTTTCTTCTCAACAATGATAAGCACAGCTTGAGGACAAAGCTGCATCAATGGTTTTCACTGTAGGTGAAATCCTGACCACTATGCAGTGTATCATGCCACATTATGTTAGCTTCTATATGTAATCACAACAGATGACAGTAAAAGTTCTCAGCACAAAAGTATTTATATTAACAAATCATAAAAAAAAGGTTTCACCTAGTTCAGTATCTACCTACCTCTTGCAATTATCAAGCACACAAAAGGAAGCAGATCAAAGAAATCTTAATGATACAATCATAAAACTTCCTAAGGAAGTATAGTGTATTTCAGCAGCACTAAGTGTTAGCTGTCCTGTGAAACACTAGGGTTACTCAAGATTCCTTCAAGCTTAACAAAATATATTTATTACAAGTATTAGCCTTTTTAGTGTAAAATTTTCCCTTGGACTCAACATGAGAGATTATGTAACTTAGAGCTTCAGAGAGGAAAAGAGATTTCAAAAATGAACCTGAAATAATCTCATTCTTGCACAGAGCCTCTTCATTGTTGTCTCATGAAAAGCATTGACAGAAGCATCCGGTATAACTTTTTCAATAGCATCGTGCTGTGGCTCATCTCTGATGATCTCTTATTTATTCTTCGAGAATTCTACATGTTCTTAGTTATTAACTTTTCAGGATTTCAATAACACTAGATTCTAGATGAGAATCAGAACTCTAAGACTTAGTATGTTGTACTTCAACTTTACTCAGAACTGAACTGCAATATAAACCAAATATTTTTAGGCACATCAGATGCAACCAGCTCCAAGAGCAGTCTTCAATACCCTCTAATTCTCCTGGCATTGTTTTTAGGGAGTAGAACAAAGGCATCATGAAGCTACCTCCTAATCACCACCTTGCAATCACAGAAACCAAGGACCTCAAGTATAGTTGATCAAAATAAAATTTTTGTACATCCCCAACACTTCACAAATAGAAACCTGACATAAGTCAACATAGCAGGAAGTTTATTTCTCAACTCTCAGATTAATTTTTAATTAACACAAATAGAATTTTATGTTTTAACAAGTCTACCTCTAATAAAGTTTCCTAGACAGAGAAAAGCAAGATTCTGTAGCACTGAAAGTCATATTCAAGAACAAAACTGAGCTGATGGATGACACCTGAACATTAGTAGCCTCGAAAAAGAAAAGATTGGATTCTTCCCATCTAGTGCAGGTTGTACCCACTCCCTAGCAACCAGCAATGACTGAGGTTATCTATGAACTTAGGAAGGTGTATATGTATTCACACTCCGAATCCTTGGTGTTACTTAACTCTGGAAAAAGTGTAAAGGGAACAACAGAAAACAACAGAAAACCTTCACATAAAGGGAAGAAAGATGGAAATAGCAACATCAGGATTTTTTTTTTTTCTTTTAAATTGTAGAGTTCACTTACATTCCAGGAAAAGGCAAGTTTTAGAAGCTACCTGCTTCAAAGGCTGAGTTAGCTGCTAATGTATGTTTAAAAGTCAAGAGCCAAACTGAGGATATAGTTCTGGTTCTCAGCTTCCTTTTAACTACTGAACACATCATCTCTGAATTTAAGTACAGGATTTGCTATTTGACTGAGGAAGTGGATGTCAAAAACTTCAAAGAGATCCTTCACTTTCAGGCAGAAAATGCAGAGCATACAAACCATGTAACACATGTAAACAACTAAAAGACACTTCATGGTATTTTATTTGCTAACGAAGATCTGGAAATGAGGTGTGGGGGTAGGGGTAAAAAATTCTCCAGTTATTTCAGTATAACTAGCTGTGGAGACACTTTTTCAGAACTTGTGCGCAGATGAAAAATAAGTTTACTGTAATTGCTATGACTTCTGCATGCATGTTGGACTAGACCTTTAAAGGTCCCTTCCAACCCTAAAAAAAACTTATCTACAAAATATCCTGTCAAATGCTGGGTTCCCATCCTTCAGAGAGCTGGGTAGAGTCATCCTCCCTGAAAACCTACTTAAGCTAGGCAGTTTTGGAAATCCTGGGAACATATAGTTCATCTAGACTCCTTAGTGAAAACCTCATGTACTGGATTTTGTGTGCGTGACTGTGAAAGAAAGAAGGAAGGACAGTGGAACTGACAACAAGGAAATGTGTTTGTAGTCTCCTAACCCATGATTTCATGCTGGGAATAATTAAGGAATCATGGGTTTACTAAACCCAAAATGTTCTCAGTGATACATTAGTATAGACCCAATACTCAAAGATTCACAGCCACCACTTAAATCATTGATAACATTAATTTCTCAATAGAGACACATCAAGCTTTTACTGCACACATTTTTTCAGTACACGTAATTAGCATTATTAAAAGTCATCCGTGCGTATGTTCTTATAAAAATGGGGACTGTTTAGATGAGTCTTGGCATTAACTTCACAGCAACTGTTTAGACTGAAGACCTGATAGTGTTTTGTTATAAATGCCATCATTGGCATTTCACAGTAACAGATTATTGACATGAAAACAACATATTGCTATACTATAGACTGTATTCCATGCTTTGTTATTTTAACAAAAACATTTTTATTTTAACATCAGTTCAATCCCTACCAGTGTATTTTAGCAAGTGCACCAAACTGTACTTGTTATCATCATCAAGATAGTAACATTACAGAAATTAATATAGGCAAAAACTATCAGCAAAGAATTTGGAGTACTGCATCTTTACTTTAAAAGAAGAGACAGATAGAAATTGAGCTGAGGGGAAGCAAGCAGAAAAGTTACTATGACAATGCCATTTCCCTCACCTTCAAGTTCTTCAAAGATAATTAACTTGAAGATTAATTACTTAAAGATGGTTCCTCAAGAAATTGAATATTTTAAGCCTATTTATTTCTTTACAATATAAGAAAGACGCCTGATAAATCTGCACATACTTCTAACAAAATGCCCAAACTCCACCTACTCTGCCCAGGAAAGCCACAACAGTAGAACAGCAGCAAAGTAACATAAATGAGTGAAAAGCTGAGCAAAGGGATTCTGAGACAGATTAAAGAAAAAAGATCCAGAACTGGCATTATGTATGAAGAACAGAGTGTCCTGTTTATTTTCATTTTGACAAATTAAAAGGAAGCTGGACACAGTTAAGTGTTTCTCCTTCAGCTCACACATGGCTTTAATTACAGAAAATAAATTATGTTGCCTACTGTAGGCAGCTGAAAGAACTCCAGCAAAACCTGAAGAAGTAGCCCTATGTAATTTACCACTTCCAATTTGTTTTTCCAGTTATCTTTGGAAGGCAAGACTAGAATTGTTCCTTCAGACTAGTTTCAAGTAAAGAGAATCATTTCATCAAATAACAGAAATAAGTTAGTTTATTCTAGTGCAAACAAAAGCATCTGTAACAAGTCCACAGAATTTTGTCCTTTCTATATCAGCAAAGCTTATCCCAGTATTTTTAATGCTCTTTCTATAAATTACTTTAAAAGCATTCCTTAGCATTAAAGCCTTTTCTAAAAATATGTTAATTTGTTACTGGAAAATCAGTAGCAATAATGATATACTGATAGTATCCCTGTAAGTGACAATATTCTTATGAACATATCTGACTGTAAACTGATAGTTTTATTTGAATTTTATAATTCAGTGTGATTATCTGAAGAATACTTTAACACACTAAGTGAAGCTTGTGATCTAAACTACGCTGTAGAATCCCTTCAACTTTGCAGCACCAATATTAACTAGAACAGTTCAAGCAGGGTTTTTGACAGTAGGAAATAAAAAACCTTCCTTAGCATGGTATTTAATCTATACACTTTTTGTGCATATGGAAAGATATTTTTAATGAAGTGTCACTAGAATTTTCATTTACAGATCACTAACTACGCAATGGCATGAGTATTTACACATTTTGAAGACTGTATTAAGCAGTCTTACAGGTCACACTCTGAAATATGTAAAAGCAGAATGCATGTGTAGAAGCAAAAAGCTGAAGATCAGTTTCCTAAAGCCATAAGCTCTAAACTCCAAATAACAAAATGAAAGCTTGTATTTTCTACCAAGAAAGCCGCCTAAGTGTTACTCAGACAGCTCTTTCAAATATGTCTTCTGATCATATTTAACTGGAACACGTTGCCCAGAGGTGGTGGATGCCCCCTCCCTGGAAACACTCCAGGCCAGGTTGGATGGGGCTCTGAGTGACCTGATCTAGTCAAAGATGTCCCTGCTCTTTGCAGCAGTGTTGGACTAAATGACCTTTAAAGGTCCCTTCCAATCCTAACTATTCTATGATTAACAACAGTGCTAGGGACCAAAACCAAATCAAACTTGCATGTTTTACAGAAATGCTCTCCCATTCTCAACACTCGGTTTTGGGTATTAGTTTTGTTTTGGAGGATTTTTTGGTGGTGGTTTTTTTCCTTATCTGAGAGCAGAAACAAAGAATAATCTGCCCTGTCCAATTTTACCCGGAGATGTAAAGTTTCCAAAGTATTTCCAACTTAGATAAAAGATGAAGTGTATTGTGGGTACATCATATAATTAGAAGCAAAGATAGTCTTTATAGAGCTATTTTGCAAACTAAAAAGTGTTTACTGAGATGTATAAACTATAAGAAATTAAAGCATAATTCTATATGAGATAGTCACAATCACAGTGTCCAAGTACACAAGGTAACAGAAGGAAATTTAATGCTAGTTATGCTCTTTATGGCCTACATTAAGTGCTTTACTCCTCCTACTTTATGCAGAACATTAAAACAATGTAAAAGAATTGGAGCAATTTTTATAATCTTGACAAATCTGCATGGAGGCAATCTCCATTTCCTCCACACAGTTTAAATGAGTGGTTAGTACAAACCTGAGTGAAGAATATGCTTAGTGCAGAATGATTTATTTTGAAAAGTATGAAGCAAAAGTCCTTCCAGAATAACAGACGTAAATGATCTAGCCTAGAAATTTACTTGCCAGCTCTTACAAAGAACACATCTACCGTAATGTTTATGCATAGATTCTGTTAGAATATCATTACAAGAACAATGGAGCCCAAGGTCTTTCAAAGTAGTGGTGTTTGAAAGTAAAGCATTAGTAAAAGAAAGAGAGCTTAAGAGTCAAGAGAAACAGAGAGCGCTCTATTTCATAAAATACATAATGCAGGCCCAAGTTGGAAGCATGATTTTAAAAAATAAAAATCCTTAGTTTAGGAAAGCACTGAACAAGCTCACACCTAAAACTGAAAGTCCATGTTTTTATTGCATACATTCTTTGCAGTTTACCTGCAAGTCTACAGCCCCCAGTCTCACAGCAGTCTTTAATATATTCTATTAGATTATGTACCTTTGACATCTTCTGCAAGAAAGCAATATTTGTCAGAAGCTGTCATTACTGCTCAGTAAGACTGCAATAAGAGAAGGAGAAAGCTCAAGAAGGCCAGTGGAACGGCACAAGAAGTTAGCGTACACAGATGGTGGACAGAGAACTATTGAATCAAAGCTAGGATTACTTGTGTGTGCTATGCATGATGTGATCAAAATTTGTTTTCTCTACCTAAATACTCTCCTCCTCCTAAGGATTGAAAAAAATAACTACCTTGCCTCTGAAGAGATCAGAAAGGAATACACTCCCATTAAAAGAATGGAATCTTCTGCATGAAGATGCATGTTCTGAAATAAAAGTCATGACAAAGGTCAAGCTTTGGAGAAAGATAAATGTATTCCTTATCCAGAAACAGCTGTTTCTGCTAACATTAGCAGTAGAAAAAAAAAAAAGTCCTTATATCTACCTCCACTGTTTAGAACTTAAGTGGACAGTAAACAAAGTAATGCCATTGTGAACTGCAGCCTATCTGAATATTGTAAGGCACCTACAGCATCAGCCAAACAATAACTTGTTTGGAGGATTTAAGACAGGGATGTAATACAAAAATGTAGACAAGCTGATACTTCTGTATTGTGAACACCTAGTTAAAAAAAAAGGTTTTCCCCCTCCTGAAATACCCCAATCAGTACTTTTGGTACACATACCTCGAAGAATTCTCTCCTCATGGCAACGTAGAAAGTCCCAGATTCTAACAGTGCCGTCGTCAGAGCATGTAGCAAATTTATTATCCGTGGGTGAGAAACTGTTACATGAAGACACACAGCAGGGGAAAGAAGTCAGCATTTAACAGATTATCTATGCTTCTCAGACAGGGCAAAATTATACTGTAATGTGTTATACACTGAAGGATGCATTTGAACATAGGGACTTTTAAGTGAATACAGTGCCTGCCAAATGACACTTCATCACAAGACATGAATTTAGCATAGGATTACTATTGCATTGCAGTCTCTTGTCAAATGATGAAATAATCCAGAATTTATTCTAAGCACCTTCCTACCTATGACTGCACACAGTAGCACCTTCTCTGCAGGATGAGAAGCAACATAAATATGATCTGGTAACTGTCAGCCTAGATTTTAATGTTTGGTAATACCATAAGAAAGTGACACTGTGTAGAAGCACAGGAGAACAGTTCTTAGGAAAAAACTCCTCTTCAGCCACAGGTGCTCTGCAGCAGAGAAGCAAAAATAAGGGAAAGCTGGTCACAGGAAAATGCTAGTTGGATTAACTGTTGGAAAAAAAAAAAATTGTATATAAAACAAGTGTACCACTTCTTGTAAAAGTAATTTGGAAAAAAACCCCTCATTACACCCCATCAACACCATGAAAAGAATCCTACAGACAGAGAAGCTTCTTCCAGATTCAGCAGTCAGTATCACTTGATGAAAGTCACTGGAAAAGCAAGAGTTATTTAGACATGTGATTAGGGCCAGAACATCTCCAGCAACTGACAGGCACTCGCTTCCTTTCTGGTGCAGTGAAAGACCATGAGGGAGCCCTTGTGAAATCCTATATCTTTATGATCAGGAAGGGGCTTAAAATAGTAGAGAAATTCAGTGTATGGCCATGATAGTCAGACAGGAACTGAATCCCATGTAAGCACTTCTCATAACCAAACTCTGGCAGAAAATGCTGCACCCTATCAAAGAAAAATGGTGACTTCAGCAGAAAGTGGTTTTGCGGCAGTGAACCTTTATCACCAACGGCCAGCACCTGAACCCGAAGAAACACTGCTTTAGCTTCATTTTGGATCTGCAGCTTCTCTTCAGGCTTACTTTAAAAACATTTCCATATCTTACTGAATATTATGTGCAGGTTTGCCTTAGAAACATCCTTCATTTACATCTTACTGATAGTATCACTTTAGATTCCATTTTTTATATAAATAGACATTTGCACAACTGAGGCATCAACACTGAACCATGAGAATATCCTAGAGTCTTCTTTTCAATGGCTTGCTTACAGTTTCAAGCTTGAAGAACCCATTCAGTATTAACATTAGACCTGTATGTGGCAGTCTGCGTGGGTATTTAGTATTAACTGGAAGTCTTGGCTTCACCAAGCCAAGCAGTTCTTCACTTTATTTAATATTTTATTATTTTGTGAGAACTATGCAGGTGTTTTATTTCTGAAGGCTTTATATTTTATTCAGTTAGATTATTAAAGACTGAATTCTTTATTTGGAATGAAATTGTTGTCTTACACAGTGCGTATAAAAAGGAATAACTGATACACATTGTCACCATATAAAAATGAAAAGAATACCAGTGCAAAATGCGGCAGACAAATACATCTCTAACATATTGCAGAGGCAGATACTGGGACAATACTAATTCAGAAAGGTGCCAGCAAAACGGTGAGAATGTGGAAACAAAAGAAAATATTGTGTTTATGTGGTGCAGGAAGTTTCCCAGAATCTGACAGAACCCATGCATTTCTGCACTCAGAATACACTTAGAGAACAGTCTAATCATGGCAATAGGTACTACAGAAAATGGTATATTGTGTATAAACCTGGCCTCTCTAATCGCCTCCTTATGTGCCTGGAACATCTTGACGTTGTTCATGTTGGACTGCCAGTATTTCACATATCCCCCGTGGTCTGCTGTCAGCATCCACATATCATTGTGTGACCAAGTCATAGCCCTTACAGGGCTGTCGTGAGCCTGTGAATTCAGAAACAAAACTTCTAGCAAACATGTTCAAATACTATCTGACCCACACAAACACAAAACTTAATGAAGTTCCTACTTAACAGCTGCAACAAAGAAATTAAAACAGTGATGATCTAGTTAGATTTAAGATGTTATTGTGAAAAAAGAAATCCCTTACTCTGTAGACAATGGTCTTTAAATAATAAATGAAGAGTATTTGCATTTTGTTTCTAAAGTGTTTTTTTATTAATACAAATACTTATAGTATTTCTTGAGAACAGTTAATATAGCACATGGAGATGGAATGAGAAGCTTTACATGAATTGCCTATAGTCAGTCTGACATGGGGTCAAAGCAGAATAAAAAAGAAAAAAAAACAGAAGATCTCTAAGGCTTTTGTTACTACACTTAGAACACAGACCCATGATGAGCAGGGTGAAGATGTGTTCCTAAAACATGCTTCGAGACCTCAAGGAAATACACAAAAAAACCCGATAGATTAATTTACCTGCAATATCGTTTCAAAATTGAAAGTCAGTCCATTCCATAAAGTGAACTCTCCACTAGATGCACCAGTGACCAAGCGTCTCCCCTCAGGAGTCCACTGCAAAAAAAAAAAAAAAAAAAAAAAAAAAAAAAAAAAAAAAAAAAAAAAAAAAAAAAAAAAAGGAGAAATGAGAAGATTTACAATAGGGGAAGATAGGGAAAGGCAAGAGAATTAGGATGAACCTATCAATGGAACTAGATGGCATAATCTGCTATCTACTCTCTTTCTGTAAACATGCCGGCTTCTTGGATGAGGATTCTCTGGAGAGTTCAGCAGAGTCAAAAAGCTGCTCCTGTGAAAATGTGTTTAGTAATAGCTGGCACAGAAGTGGAGCTCAAGCAAAGCCATTGAGACATTCAAACATACAACTGGGTTGCCAGTGTTTTTGTCCCACAGTCAGGGCCAGTGGGGTTTTAGCTGCACCTGAAGTCCTACCCTTCGATTAACTTCAATCTTGAACCTGCACTGAGCCACCTACATGGCAGGTAGTTCCAGAATAAGTTTCAACATCTCGCCTTAGCTTTTTGGATGTAAAACCACATCAATTACACAGCTATGTGGGGCCAAAACCTCTTTTTTTTTTTTTTTTGAGGCT